>BPLR01017314.1:0-24019 GCA_021605095.1 Caerostris extrusa | reverse complement strand
GCGCATGGTCATTAATCTTTTTTGTGTTCCTTACTAAGCAGGCGCTCTAGTGATCGCTTTGGCCTTCTTGCACCACATGCTTCCAGGTTCTGAATTAACAGGTGATTGCCGGATGCTTGTTAGTGGTCCGGAATATAGAAGTCACTTAAACTGTAGGTTCAGGTTTGAATTTATCTCAAAGTATGAAAACACAGCAGAGCGACAAACCAAACCTCTTTATTGTAGATTAATGGAGGATCCTTTGAGTAAAGTGGCCACTAGCTCTACTCCTCATTGTGTAATAAAAAAATGGAACACAGTATAAGCATGTAGCCTAAAAGTCCCTTTTTCCTCATAGAGTTATTAAGAAAAAGTAATGATGCACTATAAATAAAATCTTTTCTTTTAAAATATGGCTTATTAATAAAAATGTAAAATGAAAAAAAAAAAAAAAAAAATTTCAAATGCGGGGAGAACTAAAACCAAACCTTTTTAGTAGCAATAATGAATGCTGTTACAGTTCAACTCAACTCTTCAAATTAATTATTCTCTGTGTGCGTGTACCTATATATTTAAAAAAATTGGCAGTATTGTATTCGTTTGATGTTTGCAAATCATAGTGCTTTGTGTCCAAAACAGCGATTTGTTTTATCGAACTTGAATTTCAAACGCCAAAGCGCAACGAGTTTCTCGGATCATGGATGCTTCAATTTCTAAAGTTCAAGCAACATTTAAATTCTGGATAATTTGGCTAATTTAAAGGAGGCGCATTCGCAGTTGAAAACGGATTCTCAAGAAATTGACAAGAAATATCTTGAATCAATGAACTCACCCTTGATGCACTGGATGTAATACACACTCTGTCTGGCAAATAAGTCGAGATCTAGAAAGTTATTTATTGAATATACGAAATTTAAAGGTATCATCGATAAATTAATCGATTTCATGCATTCTTCTTTTGAGGGAAAACGCCCTGCAATTGGAAAACCTCGAAGCAGGAATAAGTATGACTGCTTGCCTAAAAATCAAATTTGAACGAGACTTTATAAGCGCCCTCCAAGTCTTTGATGAAAAGGTCTGTTTTCTGGCTGATGTCTTGATGCACTCAGATAAGTGAAGAAAATCTCGCATCTTCGTTGGCTGTGCACCACTAAACGTAATTAAAGGTTGTACAGCAGAAATCTTCCATCTTTCTGTTTTTGTATGGGTCTGTCATTCTTATTTGCAAGAGTTTTATTTATTTATGAATCTTTTGACAATTAGATTTTTTTGTGACTGGTACGTGTAGATTTAAAAGTTTTTTGTCAAACTAAATATGGTACGAGTAAATATGAATATATGTGATAAGAGTTTTTTTTCAAATGTAGTTGTTTGAAATGCTTTTAATAAAAATGTTTTATCTTCAACGTT
Organism: Caerostris extrusa; assembly: GCA_021605095.1. NCBI lineage: Eukaryota > Metazoa > Arthropoda > Arachnida > Araneae > Araneidae > Caerostris > Caerostris extrusa. The sequence goes on along the minus strand of BPLR01017314.1, from coordinate 22,630 downwards.
TAGCGATTGACATTTAAACACTTTGTTAACGCATGCAGAGTAAATTTAATAATATGACTTATTATTCAATATTCAGTTAATTTGTTTTTAAATATCAAATGAAAGTTTGCTAATTTCGAGTCTTTTAAGAATTAATAATGATTTACTATTCAGTTAATTTGTTTTTAAAATATCGAAAGTTTGCTAATTTCTTGAGTCTTTTTTAAGAATTTAATAATGATTTACTATTCAGTTAATTTGTTTTTAAAATATCGAAAAGTTTGCTAATTTCGAGTCTTTTTAAGAATTTCACAATGATTAGTTTAAAAATATCGAAAGTTTGCTAATTTTCAGTCTTTTAAGAATTTAAAAATGATTTACTATTCAGTTAATTTGTTTTTAAAATATCGAAAGTTTGCTAATTTCGAGTCTTTTTAAGAATCCAAATTGCTTGTTATGAAATCTTTTGAGTTTTTAAATGCCGAATGCTGCATCCATATGCATCGGATCGATTATTAAGAAAAATTTGCATGTTAATTAGAAAATAAGAAATACTTAATTATATTTAGTTTAGAAAAATATTTAATAATTAAATATCTGGTATTTTTTATCATAAATATAATAAAAATGTTAACTGGCTTAAAACTTTACAGCTGTTAAATTACCAGGTTTTGGAAATTTATAATTGAGAATTAAGTTATTAAATTGGGAATTAGAAATTATTTTGTCTAATTTAATAAAATTATTTTATTTTAAACTGAATTTATGTAATTGAAAATATTGTTACAGTATTCAAACTTATTTACATTTATAGAATGACTTAAGTTACAATGGATAGAGCAAATATATTTTCTTTCATTGCTTTTAACTATTCGTCTTAGAGTAGTAAATTAATGATTGAGCAGTTTTTGTGTTCAAATACTATTATATCAATACATTAACTACAATACTGTTACTCAAAATAAGGTTGTGCTCAATAACTTTAATTTGTCTATAAAGGACAATATTAAAGTAGTATTAATTAGGATTAAAACATAAAAGCATAATAACTGAAAGAAGAGTACTTTGAACTACATTAACAGGTATGCTTTTGTACAACCATTAATGCTTTGTCATCGCAGGAAAAATCCATATGTAATCTCTGACTAACTTAAAAGATTGCATCTGCCATGATTAAATGATTTAATCAATATTATTTCTCTGTATCTAGTATAAAACTGAATCTTGTAATTAAATTATTTGGTGATCATGAAAGATAGAACTAACTTAACCGGCAAGTCCAACGCAAATTTTCAGGGAAGTCTGTAAATATTCCAAGAAGTGTTAAATTATTTCAGTTTGCAGACAGTTTTAATAAAAAAAATACAGCTAATTCTTTTGTCTTACTATTTAAAATGTCAACATAGCTCAGAAATCATAAAGCCTTTAAATCTTTTGTAGCATTGAATTTTTAAAAACTATAGTTAGTCCTTTTTCAAAAGTTTAAGTATAAAATTAAGCTATCTGACACACATTCGCACTATCTCTATATTGAAAAAATTCAATCACGACTTCGGTTGACAAATCTAAAAATTAAAATCCTTAAAAAATACTCGTACAACTTATAAAATATGTCCCTTTCTCTTAATAAATTTGTTTTTAATTCTGTAAAATTTTTAAATCCATTAGCATGGTTCGTGGTTTGTAAAATCATGGTAACAAATCCGAAAATGAGAATTGGTTTAAAAGTTTCACTTAGACGTTGGATATTATTTGAGCAATTATCTGCTGGTAAGCATCAAATGAATTTCTTAAGTTTTTTTTTTTCTTTCTATTACAACTCTTAACCAATTATTTGCAAAATTTGCAGAAAATTCTGTTTGAACAGATTTAATTTTATTTTTCCAAATTTTTTTAATACTTTCGAATGGGGGAGCAGCTAGTCTATAACTCAACTCTTGAAACAATTGTTGCTCTTTGGCAATGGCCAATTTAGCGCATAATACTGATCTGACACCGGAAAATAATAAGCTATGTAGAATTCCCAATATTTTTATTTATTTTTTCTAATTTATTTTAATACTTTAACGTCCATATAATACGAAATTGTATCATAATGGAAGGCATGGATATATCCGAAACGAAATCTAAAATTTTGAATTTTGTGTCAACGGCTGAAAGTGTGCATAGCTCTCTTTCACTTTATACGATAGAAATTGAAGCAAAATATGAAAGATTATTGCTCTCCTTCTACCCACTAAAACCTGTAGACCCTATTTATCCGGATAAGTCTGAGAAAAATAAAAAACGTTTGCTTCAATAAGTTTTACTTCAAACATTTGAAAGGCATGATTGATGAATTAATTGACTTTATATACTATTTCTTGGAGATAAATTTAGAAGAACTAAAGAATCTCAAAGAAGGTTTAAAGGGTGATTGTTGGCCAGAAATCAAAACAGTTACTGATGTTCACGTTTTATTTGGCAGCTATATCAAAGATTTCGTTTTTTTGCATCAAGTAATAATGCCTTATATTGAAAAAGTCGCCAGTCTTGTAATTTTTTATAATGAGCAACATCTGTAAGCTTTTTACAAAACCACCTTTCTTTTTTTCTGCTGTAATATGATTTATTGATATTTGAAAATTAATTTGCTATGGTGAACAGTTTTTTTTTAATTCATATCTTCATGATAACTAGAAATGCTTATGGAATTATTATTTTAAATATTTGTAAAATATTTTATCTGTATGATTAATTCATCTTGCATATGTTTTTGTGAAATATTTACGTAAACATTTTTCACCTTTAAAGTTAAGTGATAGATTAAAAATTTCATAATGATGTGTAATAACAATGAAAAGAAAGTTTAACTATGTTAAATATTAATGTTTTATTGAGTATTGAAAGTTTGAAGGATCAATGTACAAATTAAATCGTTTGTTGAAATTTTGTATGTGTTGCATTTAACATTTAAATATCATATTTTATATATTTTTTTATTTTGAAAACTATATGCATAAGAAATGTTAGAAAAATTAATCGACCAAATTTAAAATCTGATATTATACTTTAAAAGTATATTTAGTTTATATTGTTGATGTACAAAAAGTGATTTTCAAGTTTAGTACCTTAAAATGAAATAATTGAGAATTTAAGGCTTTTCTGTCTTTAAAATTGAAAAATAAACATTAAAATAGAGAATGTTAATTCTTTATAGATGCTAAGTACTTAATGTAACATAATTTCAAAGAGCAATATATGAATTGAATTGAGTAGTAAATATGAATAATATCTCTAAAACAAATCATTTGGATTTTTTTTCAATGATGCACTAACTTTTATGGTAAATGTAGCAAAATTATTCATTAAATAAGTGATTAAGTTATTTTATTCATCTAATTTATTTTTAAAAAATCCAGGAATGCTATTTTTAATCTTATTAAATGAGTGTGAGTGCATTTTTTTTATAAATGTCTTAAATATTGAGCTATCACTTGAATACTACTAGTGATTTGGAATTGTTGTTTTATTATTAAATAATATTTGGTGATCTGTAATAATTTATTGATTGTATAAAATTAAATTTTGATTTTTTTTTTTTAAATTTATCATAAATCATTTAAGTGAACATAAGAGTTGAAATTTGACACTTTCTTCTACTTTCCTTAACTAAGCATAATATTTTTATTAAAAAAAGATCAATTAAGATTTTGCATTGAAAATAATAGAAACAATAAAAGTAGGAAAATGCCTATTTAAATGGTATATAACCCTGTTGCTTTTTCACGAAATTATTATCAAAGAAAACCAATATTTCAGAATGAACAGAGAAGGCTTTTATTATAAGGTATGGTTTCTTAAGTCAATTTAATCTTATATTTCTGAAAAGCACCTTTGTACTGTTTACCTTATTTTTTTAATTAGACTATTTAACTTTTTTTTTTTTTAATTAGACTTTAGGTCTTGGGAAGAATTTAATATCTGTAAACTATCTTTTTTTTTTTTTTTTTTTTTTTTTACTTGTTAATAGACATATTTTATTCTTTTTTTTTATACAGAATTATTCAATTTTCATAGTATATTGTTTTCAAATTATGATAAAAGTTTTGATATATATTACATAACATAATGCAAAAAATTACACTGAAAACTTTATATGTTATTAAACATTTCAGTTGCATCTCTTGGTCAAATTGTTTCCTTGCATTATCTCGCAGTAAAGTTCTAATAAATATTCAATTGAATTGTTCTAAAATTTCCAATACTTCCTTGATAATAGTTTCCACAAAATAGCATTCCCTATGCTGGTACTCAATAAATAAACTAATATTTTTGTTTTCTATTTCCATTATTTTACTTATTAATTTTTATTATATGTTTTTATTGTATTAAAAATATTTATTTTAAATCATCCCTTCAGAGGAAACATTAAACTTAATTTATATTATATAAGTAATTCTACACATACATTATTTTTACTATTTATTTGCTAGCAAAGTAAGTTTTTCTAATGAATTAAAATAGATGATTTAGTTGCTAAATTGTAAAAGAAGGAAGAATTGTGTGTTCTGTCAAGGAATAAATTTTAGAAAAAAGTATGATATTGATTTGTATTTAGATTATATTTAATATATATATTAGATGTATGATTATGTATAGATATGTATTAGATGTATGATTATGTATAGATATGTATTAGATGTATGATTATGTATAGATATGTATTAGATGTATGATTATGTATAGATATGTATTAGATGTATGATTATGTATAGATATGTATTAGATGTGAATTGTTATTATAGTTAATAAAAATTTGTTTTTTTACTTTTTATATAAATTTATGAACAAAATTCAAGAAACATATTCAATTCAGGGATTGATTCAATTTATGGAATTGCATGAATGATTATATTAATATTAAAAAAATTCAGCATTTATTAAGATAATATATATAGAGAATTTTGACATTTTTAATATTGGTGGAAATAGCTATTCCCAATTAAGGAGTTATAGAAATATTTGGATTGTATTAAATTTTTCTAAAATTTATAATTTCATTAAAAACTATCTTTTTAATCATAAAAGTATATTTTTTTTAATTATTTAGGGAGAGAGTAGTTAACTATTCCTTTAAATTTTTTTCCAACTTTCTTTTGCAGGTTGAACATAATTTTTTTAAGAAGTTCAATTAAGATTTTGTGTGAAAATATTACAAACAAAATTAGTTAACATATTTATACAAATCCTATAAAACTTTTATTTGAATAAATTATGAAGGAATAAATAATTTTCATTATTAGCGGGGATCATGAGATACAGTATTTTTTCATATATGCAAATATATAATATTATTCATGTATGGGAATACATAATATTTTTCTTCACTGATGAAGTATTTCATCGCCCTGGTTAAAAAGTGTTAAAAATAAAAATCAACTAACAATTTAGAGAATGCCTTCTTCAGATAAAAATAAATTTGTAATAATTAACTTCATAATAATGCAGTCTTCATAATAAAATTTTAATCTTCTATGGTATTTCTATTTAAACTTTTTTTTTTTAGAGAAAAATAAATAAAAGTAATAAATGAAATGAGGTTTAGTAGGATTTATATTGTAAAAAAAAAAAAAAATCTTGTTGATAAATTAAAATATATATATATATTATAGAAGTCAATATATTAAATATAGAAATGAATAAAAGGATCTCTAACAAAAAAGAAAGATATGCTGTATATGTGTATACTTGTATGTATGTATGTATGTATGTATGTGTGTGTATTTTAAAGCTGTGAGTTCCTTGTGAATATATAGAGATTTACTGAGAAATGGAAGATTTGATTATAACTAAATTAGATACGTATGAATTTGATATGTTCAGAGGAAAATAATTTGAATAGAAAATCTTTGGAATAATAATTAAATTATAATATAAAAGATTATGTGAAATAAAAATCAAACATATGAAATTTTTTTTACCTTAAACCATTTAAAATATTATATGTATATGTGGTAAGACACTGCTTAAAGTAGGGGATAAGTTCCAATAAGTATCTGCGTTATTAGCAAGATCGTTTTATATAAATAATGGGGATAAATGGAACAGAGTGGTAAATAAGAAATCTTATCATTTTTTTTTTTTAAATTTTATTTTGTAACATTTATTGCTAAATACTTTTTAATGCAATAATTATAGACTTATTTATTGCTGGTATAGATTTTTTTTTTTATAAAACATTTATGAAAATCAACAAAAGTTCAAATAAAGAAGTTATGTTTGTGATGGGGAAGTTGTTATTCATTTGATGGTTTTTTATTTATTTTTTGTGAATATTTCATCTAACGTTGTATGTTTTTTCCTATTTCATTCAGCAAGGAATTGTTGATAGCAAGACATCGTATCAACGACTTTGTGTTGACTTTGAACTTCATTCCTGATCCATAATTTCTATTAAAGTGGCTAATATTTCTTTCAGAAATGCTAATTTTTCATCTTCTTGTATTGGTTCTTTTTAATTCATTAAGATCTTCATTGTAAAGACTCACCAATTGTAAATTATTATTATAATTCTGCAATATCTTGTACATTTATATTATTCAACCCTGTTTCATTATATAGCTTGATAAATTATGTGTATAATCTTATGATATGTATAATTTTCAGTCTTTATTAAGGCCTATACCATGACGCAGCACTTTTCAACATCAATATGTTATGTTGCATGCTAAATATAAGATTTCACAAAAAATAGGATTGAATAAATCATTAAGTCTTGTAATTGCTATAAGTTATTTTCATGATACAATTTAAATTTATCTGGAAGATGGAAATAACTCAATTTGAATATTGTAGATTTGGTTTAACAATTTCATAAGTAACATCAAAATGTTTTTTAATTATTGCATGTGGGACAGAATAAGATAATACTAGTCAGTACAGATTTTCCTATCCATCATTTTTCTATTATCATTAGAACATGCTTGTGTAGTCCGACCTCCAATTGTATGAAAATTGACAAGCCACCAAATCAGACTGATTCAAACATAGCACTGCTGTGGAGAATAAATGTAACCTTGAAGGGGTTTTAATTACAATTAAAATATTTTAAATAATATATGAATATATAAGTTAAATGAAAATTCCATAATAACTATTAACTTTTTCTATCAAAAATTGCTTTGTGCCGCACATATTTGACAAGCATCCTTAAAAAATGTAATTGATTCATTCATTTAAGTTTATAAAACTAATTTTTACATTTCTACACAGTCGGTGATCCAACTGTATGTGGTATTTGAATAAAATTGAAGAGAGATTTTTGGAAGGTGCTCACTTTTTTAAAACCATAAAAATGGTATTTAAATGATCACAGAAACTATATGTTTAATATAAGTTTTAAATAAAAATCATTTTATTAAATTCCTTCTGTTAGCTCACACTCTCCTATATATATATTGTTCAAATTTTCAATCGTTAATAAAACACTTTTTATTCATCCACTCAAGTTCAAATACATTTTTTTTTTAACTTGTAGGGGATGATACTTGATGTTAATACAGTTTTTCAAAATAATGATTTATTAATTAAATTTAATTAATTAGGAAAATTTCAACTTTAAAGGACTTTTTCTGCAATACAGTGAAAAAAAAAGTAGGAATTGACTTAAAAATTTTTTTTTATGTTGTTACATTTCTACACAATCAGTGGTCGAATTATATGTGGTATTTAAACAAAATTTAAGAGGGTACTTAGGAGAAATTTGTGGAAGGTGCTCACTTTTAAAACCATAAAAATGGTATTTAAATGATCACAGAAACTATTTGTTTAATATAAGTTTTAAATAAAAAAATCATTTTATTTCAACTCCAAATTAAGTAAAAATATTTGAAGATTTTAAAACAAATTTGTTTATTAAGATAAGGCGTGATGTTTTTATATATTTAAATGATTATATTTAATTACTAAGATTATTTATTTTTAAATATTCTATATAAAGAATATTTAATCTCTATATATTTCCCTCTTTAAATATTTACCAAAGGCCAGAGTGCTAGTCAATTGGCCATCAGGCTGCTGATAAAAATGCAATACAGAAAGGTTCAAGGACCATACCTTTGGTACCTCAGGCTTCAGGTTCAAATACTGGCCGGCATGGATGTTTGTTAGTGATTCGGAATCCACTTTAAACTGTAGGTTCCGACCTGTTTAGTCTTTGTGTGCACAAAATGATAGTAGAGTGACAAATCAAACCAAAAGAAGGAAGTACCAATCCGCCAGCAGAATGTGTTGTGATCATTGCTTTGATAAATAGGAGAATAGTAAACTGTAACACCTGTAACTGCAGTTAGATTGCTGTAACCCATAGTAAACTGTAAACACCTTGCATCTGCAGTTAGATTGCTTGGTAGGATTTTTTTATTTCTCTTTAATGATATTCAAATGTAGAGTTCCTGTTCCTGGAAGGTTTTGTCTCCTTCATTGTCCATTGATGGGCTGCTTGTAGTGCATGTAATTAGTACATGGTTCACTGACAAAAAGGGGATCACCCAATTTTAGATGAATATTTTATAATTTGTGCCAGTTCAAGAGATAAAACTAATTGTAATGGTTGAATTAAAATTAATTGTGTAATAAAAATCTGTACTATATTAATTTTGTGAAAAGAATTCACAATCAAGTATTTTAGGACTAGTAAGCAATTCGCCGAACATTTTAATGCAAGAGAACTTTCTTAGAAGTTCTCAAGAGAACAGATTTGTGAATTTTCATATTTAGGGCTGGATAAGCACAATAAACCCGTAAGCCAGAAATAATTCCCATAGGGGATGTTTGGTTTGTCGCTTTACTGTCATTTTCTGCAAACCTTGGGCTAATTAAACTGGGAGCTACTGTTTAACTTGGATTCCAAACCACTAACAAACATCCATGTCACCGCTAGGATTCAAACCTCAAATATGTGGTAATAAAAGAATGAATGCTAGCCATCAGGCAGAAAATAATAAGGGAAAAATAAACTATAAAGAAAGGAAAATTAATCGAAGCAAGTGACAAGAATTTTTCTTGGATATTTGGTATGTCAAGTTGAAATTTTTTGAGACTAGCATTTTAAAACAAGTAATATAAAAACCAATTTTTTTAAAGTCAATTCCTTCTGTTTTTTTTTTTCACTATATTGCAGAAAGTCCTTTATAAATAATTTTCATTCATTTTTTTTTTTTTAAAGTTTATCTGGCGCCATCTATTGGTAGATATATGCAACTTAAATCTAAAAAAAAAATTAATTAATTAAATTTAATTACTGAATTAATATTTGAAAAAACTGCATCAACATCATGTGTCATCCACTACAAGTTAAAAAAAAATGTATTTGAGCTTGAGTGGATGAATAAAAAAAGTATTTTTATGAACGATTGAACATTTGAACAAGATATATATAAAGAGAGTGTGAGCTAATAGAAGGAATTGAAAAAAAAAACAAAAAAAAATCTCTAATTACAGCAAGAATAATAAAAGCAAATACATACGATAAAAATAATAAAAGAAAATATATTAGGCTATATTTCAAATTTAATTAAAAACTTTTTGATCATTTAAAATTAAAAATATAGAATACATTAACAAGAATACTCAAACACGATCGTTTCAAATTTCAAACATAAAAAATTAAGAATAATAATATCCAGAAAAATAAGCTAAATTAAAATCAGACGATTTTTTATATTATTGCCAATTTGTAGTTACATTATTTTAAAAATTGAACAATATATATTAAATGAATAATAAAAATATTTGATAGTCAAATAATAATAATTAAATGAATAAAAATAATTAATAATTGAATGAATAAAATAATTAGTTATGAGAAAAAGAGATTATGAAAAAATTATTAATTAATTAATGATGAGCAAATGAGAAGAAAGAGCAGCGTGAATATATGAATATTTCTCCCATATAAAACTAAAATTAATTAATTTAATTTAATATTTTAATATTTGAAAAAACTGTATTGTCATCCACTACAAGTTCAACAAAAAATTTATTTGAACTTGAGTGGATGAATAAAATGTATTTTATTAACGATTGAAAATTTGAACAAGATATATATAGGTAGAGTGTGAGCTAATAAAAGGAATTTAACAAAAGACACTTCATATATACTCGATTGCTCAAAATTATGATTCGATTGAAGGTTTAAACCAACTCTCTTCTAAATTATATAAATTAAGTTTAAGCCAAACTTCTTTCTAGATTACATAAATATAATTATCAACAATATTTTTGATTAATTATCAAATTAATGGATTTCGTACATTAGTAAATGTATTATATAAGACTTTGCTGCAAATCGCCTAGTAATTTTGAATATTTTGAAATCAAAAAGTTCGGCCGGAGCACTAGCCAATGGCCATCGGGCCACTCCATAGTGGAGGAGGAGATAGAAAAAAGGGGACTATTCCTGTGTCTTTTACAAATACTTAGAATATTCGTTCCAAATTGGAACCAGAGTAATTTTTTATGCATGGAAATATTAATTCAATTTTAAAGTGATTAGTAAACTAATTTACCGACATTAAATTAATTAATTTACCGACTTTATTCAGCGAAAATGCTTATGCGAAGACAGAACAAATAATATAAACAAATTTTTTTTAAGTCAATTCCTACTTTTTCCCCCTATATTGGAGAAAGTCCTTTACAAATAATTTTCATTCATTTTTAAAATTTATCTGGCGCCATCTATTGGTAGATGCATGCAAATCTTAAATCTAAAAAAAAACTAAAAATAAAAAAATTTAATTAATTAAATTTAGTTACTGAAATTAATATTTGAAAAACTTATTAACATCAAGTGTTATCCACTACAAATTAAAAAAATGTATTTGAACTTGAGTGGAGGAATAAAAAGTATTTTACGAACGATTGAAAATTTGAACAAGGTATATATAGGAGAGTGTGAGCTAACAGAAGGAATTGAAAAAAATAATACAGAGAAAAGATGAGGCAACATTGGGGGAATAAAAATGAATAGATTAGATTAGCATTGAAATTAAATTAGTTGGAATGGAAATATTTCAAACTCTTAATTTATTTATCTCTTTGTAAGAATAATGAAGTATCAACTTTTAAAATTATCTCGTGAATGCGTTTGCTTAACGTAAATATGTTTGTTATCTAAAATTTATTGATAATTAAGCCCAGTTTGGGGTTCCGCTGCAAAAATACCATATCAACTACATCAAAAGAATTGAAAATAAAATTTTAAGAATGATTACAGACTTTCCTTGGTATTTTAGGAATGATGACTGTCACTTCTTTGCCTCTCCTTTTTTATTCAAATATTTTTTGCTCAAGCTTGCAGAAAAATTCTATGCAAATCTTGAACACATCCCGAAGGATGAAATCCGTAATCTTCCGAGATACGATTTCCATCTTCCTTCCGCTAAACGCCCAAGGGCTGTTCTTCACAACTTGCAGAGCTCCTGAACGAACTGGCCCAGTTGTCCCAGCGTTGTTCCGCGCAGTGGAAAAGCTGTGCAGGTTCAACCCTGACCTGTGCCTTTAGTCTTCATTCCTAGCAACGAAAATCCCATCCTACTGTAGATTACTTTTTTTTTTTTTTTTAAATTTTGGATTCTTTAATTATTCTGTTTATTTTATTAATTTTTTTTATTTTATTTTTCTCTTTGTTATTAGCTATTTTATTAATTTTTTTCTTTGCTTATATCTTTAATATATATTTTAACATGGGACATTGCTCTTAAATCACCTCCCTTCGCTTTTTACTATCAATGTTTTTTCCTTCATCAATGTTTCTCAGATGCAGATAGGAGTTTTAGGCCTATTTGGGGACAGAGCACTCCGATATCCTGTAAAGACGAGAGACGACGATTATTGATAATTAAGTATTTATCAACAAACAAACACTGTTTAGTATCATGATTAACATAGATCCAGAAGTGTAATGGGCAAATAATATCGTCATGTCTTGAAAATTGATTGTATAAACTTTGTGTTAAATAGTAAACTTTTTTTAAAAAAAAGGAAACGGACTAGTTTATTGTTTGATGGGGGTGCTGTCAGATATACGTTGCACAAAGCTGTTTTGAAAGAAAAAAAATTTAAATATTTTTTTTTTGTGGAATTTTTTCGTCTAATTTTTTTCGATTATATGTAACTTAAAATTTTATTTATAAAAACATAAACAAATATTTTCATTGTAATTAAAATCTTTCCCAAATTGCCTTTCCTCACTGATACAAAAACCGTCTGATTTGGCTGCTTACTAATTTTCCGACGCAATTAGTGTTCGAACTATATTAATCACGGAATGCGAATTTCTAAATCCATTCAAATCAAACTATACTTGCGTACTAAACTTGCGTATGTTATTAGCGGACGGAGGTAGATTTTGTAAAGAAGAAAATCTACCTCCGTCCGCTAATAACATTACGCAATCTGATCTGGGATCGCCATCAAATCAATGCCCTGCTATCATCAGTTGAATTCAAAACAAAATTCTCGGCCAAGCATTATTAATGCTCCTTGGTTCCATCAGCAACGCCGACCAATTCATACTATCTCGATATACAAACTTCCCTACAATTTATTTATAAACTTGTCATCCATAAACTTTTTCTCCAATATCCCAAACATTGATACATGAGCTTCCAAAATGACTTCCCACCTGTGACCTATCACTAATCCAAAGAACATGCAAACGCCCACGGACCTCTCTCCTAATTGATTCTACTTAATTGTTTATTTTCCCTTCGCCGCCGTTCCGTAACGCTGACCTCGATTTGCTTTCTCTTTTTTAACAGTTCGCTCTTGCAAGTCCGGACCGCGCTTCAGGTTGTTTATTTTCCTTTATTCTGTTAAGTTCTCAACACTATCTGGCGATTCTTTCTCACCCGGCCAACGATTTAATCATTTCTGGCGACAGTTAGTTGCTTTTGGAATCATCTGACTACCCAGCATATGCAACTAATCCTTTTCTGTGCACGGTTCCAGTTAAACTGTCGTTCCGGTTATTTTAAGAGAGCTGACCATGTATTTTAATTACTTATTATTAAAATAACAAAAAAAAAATCCACACTCATTAAATTTTAACTTTTTAGCGTTTGGGTAAGATTCCTTTTTAGTCTTTACCGCTTTCTTTTACTCAGCAATGCCATTCATCTTTCCAATGGACAGTCCAAGATGGAGAACGGCTGCTGTGCAGCCAAGTTCACCAAAACTCAAATTATCAGTAGATCTTCCACATTCCAGTCATCTGGTAACGTCCCAGGCGTAAAAAATCATCCAAATCGGCTTTTGTGCCAACACTATGCGAAGTTGATCACCTTCGTGTAGGCTGCGTCTTACAATGCAAACACGGGCATCATGTCCAAATCTTTGACCATTCAAATATTTCCTCTCTTACACTCTCGTCATTGTGACGTACTATCCGGTGATCTGGTGGTTTCCTGTAATTTGCATATTCTACTTCAGATTTTGATAATTCTACAAATTTTATTTCGCAATTTCTGTGTGATTCTGAAGACGATAATTTATGGACAAATTTTTACGATTATATGTAACTTAAAAACTTAATTATAAAAACTTAAAATATTTTCATTGTAGTTAAAGTTTTCCCAAATTGCCTTTCCTCACTGATTTTGCTTGAAATATTTGACTTGTAGAGGCTTTGCTAATTTTCCGCACAATTATTTTTCGAACTAGAGAGGCGAAATAGATCAAATAGTAGACTTATTGCGAAAGATCTACATCCATTCATTTAAACTTCTTCTTTAAAAATCTACCTCCGTCCGCTAAAAAATCAAAATAAGTCTGGGACAACCTTAAAATTAAAAATATTCATGTATTCAAAAAAAAGTCAGTTGATTATTATTTATTTATTATTACATTATTACTCTCTCAATTTTTTTTTTTGCAAACTTTCCCTCAATTTATTTATAAACTTCTCATCTGTAGCATTATCTAAACCGAAACATCTGATAACTACGGCCCGCTCAAAGACTCCCCCAGAGTGTCACTAATCCAAAGAACGCGAAACGCCCATACCTTTCTCCCTAAGTTGATTCACAGAATGATAATAACTGTTTATTTTTCCCTTCGCCGCTGTTCTGAGTAGCGCTGACCTCGATTTGCTTTCAATTTTCCCAGTTCGCTCTTGCAGTCTCTAGGACCGCGCTTCAGGTTGTTCATTTTCGTTTATTCTGTTAAGTTCTCAACACTATCTGGCGATTCTTTCTCACCCGTAAAACGATTTAATCATTTCTGTTTTATTTCTTTTCCAATCTCCTGAATCAAACATGATTTTTATTCTGAAAATCCGTCAGAACGGAAAAGCTAAATGAACGCGAATGAAACCGCGGGGTATCCACTTGTAAAAAATACTAATGAGATTTATGTAATTGTAATTTTTCACTGACAATAGTTTGTAGTAGTGGATCAATTTTACTTGTACCAATTATTAAAAGTGATTTATGATGCTCATCGGTTAACTTATATCTGTAAACATTCTTTGTGTACTTTATTTTGGAGAATGCTTTCTTACACAAGTAAGTAGTACCAAGAACAGAAAACAGCCCACGAGCAAATTTATGTAAATTATCAAATTGTATCAGTGGAAGACTCTTATAAAATACCAACAAATATGAGTTTTGATATCTGTTTTTAATTATATCACTGCACTGTAAATCAATAATTTCCATTTGGAGTTCCGGGGCTAGGGTTTCAATGTCAGTATCAAAAGGATTTTGAAAAATCTTAATTTCATTTGCAATGTCATCAAAGTCTGAGAAACGAGTATCAAAATTTATCTTCAAAGCACTCAAAACTTCGACTGCAAAATCGACGGGACTCAGTAGTGCGGCTGAATATTTTCACATGTTTCAAAATGTGTGAAACATTTTTAAGTAATTGTGATTGTAACAATATTATTGATTTGATATTAATGTATAGATCAGGGAGAATCTGGTTTTTCTCCTTGCAATCTCAAATTTAGTTCGTTTATATGTTTTGTCAAATCGACATAGAATGCTAACTTCCACAGCCATTTGTTATTTTGTAATTCAGTAAGAGGGCGATGCTTTTCATTCAAAAAAAAAAAGATTCGATTTGTGCTCGAAGTTCAAAAAAGCGCTGCAGGACTTTTCCGCAACTAAGCCAACGTACGGCAGTGTGATACGGTAAATCATTTTTCTCCCATATCTTCAATAAACTCTAAGAATTGTCGGTGTTTCAGCCTAGTGGATCTGATGAAATTAACAGCTGATATGACTGGTTTTAGAACTTCAGACATATCCAAACATTTTCCACACAAAGGACTGTTGATGAATGATACAATGCAAGACTAATGGTTTTGAACCACCAGCATTTTCTACTGCCTTTGACACAAGTGCAACCACTCCTTTATTTTTACCACACATGTTTTTGCCTCCATCAGTTGTAATAGATTTCAAGTTTTTCCATCGTAGGTTCTTTTTTATTAAGGACATTGTCAACTCCTTTAAAAATATCTTGCGCAGTAGTCGTGCCGTGATTACTATCAATATCAAGAAGTTCTTCATACACTTCACTAGCTTTTATTTACTCCTCGAATAAAAATCAACACCTGAGCCGTATCTGACACATCCGTTGACTCATCCAAGGCCAGAGAAAACCACTCAAGATGTTAATTTTTGTCAGACAGTTAAGATGATATATTTTCTGCGATGTCTTGCACCCTCCGAGCCACGGTGTTTGCTGACAAACTGACAGTTTTAAATAAATTTACCTTTTCGGAGCACATTTCTTCGGCTACTGTAATTACGCATTCTTTGATCATTTCTCCATCGATGAATATCTTTCCACGTTTGGAGATTTCAAGAGCCACACGAAAGGTGGCACGAGTTGTAGCCTCTTGTTCAATATTGACTTTCGTAAACAAAGATTGCTACACTTTCAAACCGCGTTTCAAAGCTTCAAATTTTTCTATCCGCAAACTTCCTGTATATTTTGAGTAATTTTGAAAATGTTTCGTTTCATAATGGCGTTTAATGTTATATTCTTTGAGAACGGCTATAGTTTCACTGCAAATCAAACATAGCACCTTATTATTGGACTCAATCACGAAATATTGAAAATTCCATTGATCTTTGAATATTCTGCATTCACTGTCTATTTTTCGCTTCTTTTTCATACTAGTAAATCACACACAAAAAAATCACAAGTTAAATCAAAATACAATTACGTATGGACGTGGGTCAGATCGGCCTTTTAAATGGGGTTACGCACTAATTTACTTCACAATAGATACAGTTCCGCTTCTTTCGTTTTCTCTAGGTAGACTGAGTCGGGGTCGCTCCTCTAGTCTTTTACACTCCAATTACTGCGAACTCGAAGTGATTGGAATACACCAGAACCTTCTCCAACCAATGAGGTTACGAATGTTTAATTGTTACTGCGGTTTCGAAACTACTACTAGTCCCATCTGTTAGCGATAAAGAATATTATGTACCTATTTCCGCTTTTGACCATTAGATGTCGTAAAGTGTCATGGTCGTATCGATACACGCAATAGTAATTGTAGTACTTAATTGAACCAGCGAATTTAGCAAGAGTAGGCTCGCGCAGAGCACGTACTCGGCGACTAGTCTAGAAATTATAGATAATGGCAAAAAAAATTAAAACGGTTTTGGCCCGTGGTACTTACTGGAGTGAACAATGTGGCCCATCGGCTGAAAAGTTTGGAGACCCCTGACCTAAGCTATAAAATATTTAGCAGAAAATTCTTTTTCTTCGAGTTGCTATTTCATAAAATTGGTTGTTATATTTACTATATACTCATACATTATTTTCTAAGACACAATGACGTGCATTGTCGGCAAATCCTTAAAGTCGGTAACTTATTTTTCTTCGAGCTATAGAGGTAATTAGTTTCAAATGATCGAGTTGTAAAGGTTGTAAAATCAAACATTGCTAATGTTCGAGATAGAGAAGTCCAATTTTTTTTTCGTGTTACGGAGGGAAAATATATATCAAACTGGCTTGTGGGGCTTGACTCATTATTTCGACTTATAGAGGGCTCAAATTTCGAGGAATGGAGGTTTAGGGGCTTGAAGGGGGAAGGGACCAGAAATTTTTTTGAGTTGTGGAGGTTTTCGACTTATCGTGGTTTGACTTAAAGAGGTTCTAATGTAGCAGGATGGCCGAACTTGCCTGCAGACTCCGAGGTGAAAATATATTTTATCACTTGAATCTCGCTGATGAGGCATTGCTTTTTTCTCTCTTTCTTTTTTTTCTTGTGTGTGTTTTACATTGTTTTTACCTCGTAAGAGTATCATTTTCTCTTACTATTGGAAATTAAAAAAAAAAAAAAAAAAATAAAAAATATATTTATTAATTATTATAGGCTTAATTATATGTGCTTGCAACAAAGTTAAGGTATATGACTACGACAACAAAGTTAGGGCTTGTGATGATACTCCTTTTTTAATACGCTTTTATTAGTTTCACCTGTATGTTTGTTTGTAACTGACTCTTTGTATCGATTTTGCCCTATTTTAAGCGATCAGATTTAATTTAAATGTTGTAGACTTATCAAGGACCGACGACAATAAAATATTTTGATAAGTTTATTATTCTCATCATGATTAGGATCGCCAGGATTAGGGATTTTATTTTAACTTATGAAGAGCAATTTAACCTATGTAGAATAAAAGTACCTAAGACATTCAAATCTACGTGGGGCAGTGGCACAATGGACAACGCGCCTCACTACGGATCAGGAGATTCCCTGTTCGAATCCTGGCTGGCTCGATATATTCGCATTTAACCTTTGTTTAACTCACAATTAAATTATTGTAAGAACTATAGTTCCAGTCCTCCATACCGGCACCTCATTTAAATATTATAAATTAAAAACACGCTTTTAGAGTTAATCAAACTAAAAAGTAAAAAATAAATTATAGTTTAAAAGAACTAAAAAACACGCTTTTAGAGTTAATCAAACTAAAAAGTAAAAAATAATTGTTAACATAAGAATAAAATTACTGCCGAGAAAATGAATGTCATTGTTCTAAAAGAGTTGGGTGCTCGATATCAATCGTTATAATTTTTCACTAGTTTCATTCCGAAATGCAGAGTTAGTTTAAAAATGTCATACAAAGCACCCCACGCTTTTAGAACAGTGACATTCATTTTCTCGTCAGTAATTTTATTATGCTAACAAATATTTTTTACTTTTTTTAGCTTGATTAACTCTAAAAGCGTGTTTTTTAATCTTTTAAACTATAATTTTTTCTTGTGTGTGTTTTACATAGTTTTTACCTCGTAAGAGTATCATTTTCTCTTAATATTGGAAATTTAAAAAAATATATATATAAATAAAACTATATTCATTATTATAGGCTTAACTATATGTGCTTACAACAAAGTTAAGATTTATGACTACGACAACAAAGTTAGGGGCTTGCAATGATACTTCTTTTTTTAACAATGTTCTAATCTTGCAATGTAAACATATATTTTGATAACTTATTTTTAAAAAAACTTTTTGATAACTTCAAATTGTGAAAAAAAAGGCACAGATTATTAATTTTTTAATTATATCTTCACATAATTGCAAATTTATGATAAAATTTAATGAAAATAACACCAAAACACACTAAAAATAAAATTATGTTGTAAAAAAAATTGAAATGACTGATACTTAAAAAAAATCAACTTAACGACAAATTTTTCATGTGAAATTTTGTAAAATTAGCTGCTAGATTGCCATGGAAATAATTATAAATTAAAAACAATCAGGATTGCCAAATCTATAGACAAGATTTGATACTTTGAAATGCATGCTCACTGATGCTGCTTTATCTCAATTCGTCCAAATGTTGATTAAAATACTGCAGATCACAGAATTTGAAATAAAAAAAAAAAAAAAAAAAAAAAACCTTTTATAATGGAACTACACTAAAACTCGAAATTCTTGAATTGATTGGCTATGACGGCTTTAAATTTCATTTTAAAACAAAAGAATCGCCAAATCTATTGCTTGGTTTGTCGCTCTATGGTCTTTTGCACACTTTAGGCTATTTAGAGCAGGACCTACAGTTTAACATGGATTCCAAACCACTAACAAACCAAAGCGCTAGCCAATTGGGGGTCAGGCAGCCAAATCTTAAAATAAGCAAAATGTAAACATGAATTTAAATGGAAACTGTTGTAGAAAAGTTTTAAATAAATACTGAAATAGTGATTTGTAGAAAGAGCAAATTAAATATTTTTAAGTCGTTATTACTAATAAAAAAAAAAATCAAACTTCCTTTTCACTCATTGGCTTTGAATCATACTTCCATTTTAAAGAAAGCTCTACAAGTTAATATTGAAATAACTATAATTTCTTCTGTTTAGAATATAATAAAAACATTGTCGTGTTTGGAAAGCAGAATAACTGGATTTTAATTTAAAAGAAATTATGAAATTTAGTTAAAAAATATTTTTTAAGTCACATATCTTGAGTTTTATGATGACTAAGCAAAGCAAGCGTTATAGACATCTATCAGTTTTTCTCATTTGACACGGTTATTAATTTACCTCATCACCATGCGAATATGTTTCTTTTCGTCACTAATTTCGTATCAGAAAAATAGATTTAAGTAAAGCAACAATATATTTTGTGAAATTAATTCTAGATAAATTGTAGTTTAAAAAAAACTAAAAACGCTTTTAGAGTTAATCAAACTAAAAGTAAAAAATAATTGTTAAAATAAGATTAAAATTACTGACGAGAAAATTAATGTCACTGTTCTAAAAGCGTTGGGCGCTCGATATCAATGGTTATAATTTTTCACTAGCTTCATTCCGAAATGCAGAGTTAGTTTAAAAATGTCATACAAAGCGACCCACGCTTTTAGAACAGTGACATTCCTTTTCTCGTCAGTAAATTTAATCTTATGTTAACAATTATTTTTTATTTTTAGTTTGATTAACTCTAAAAGCGCGTTTTTAAACAATAATATTTAAATGAGGTCCCAGTACGGAGGACTGGAATTATAGTTCTTACAATAATTTAACTGTATCTGAAACAAAGGTAAATGCGAGTATGTCGAGCCAGCCAGGATTCGAACAGAGAATCTCCTGATCCGTAGTCAGGCGCGTTATCCATTGTGCCACTGTCCCACGTAGGTTTGAATGTCTTAGGTACTTTCATTCTACATCGGTTAAATTGCTCTTCATAAGTTAAAATAAAATCAATAATCCTGGCTAACCTAATCATGATGAGATAATAAACATATCAAAATTATTGATTGTCATCGATCCTTGATATGTCTACAACGTTTAAATTAAATCTAATCGCTTAAAGTAGGGCAAAATCGAGCCCAAAGAGTCAGTTACAAACAAACATACAGGTGAAACTAATAAAAACGTATTAAAAATAGACAAAATATTTATAACTTTCGAAAAATTTGCACATAATTAAAACGTATTAATTTGCTTCAGATTAAATTTACACTATCTTCTTCATTGGCGCAACAGCCACAAGGTGAACCAAAGCCATCTGCCTACTGGCAGATTTCGAGACAGGAGATGTTTTTCTTTTAACGGGATAGGGTTGTCACCCCTATGCCCAACGCTATACGGTCATATTAGACTGGGAATTAGCCTTAAACTGGATTCCGAACCACTACAAACATAAATGGAAAATCCGCTGGAACTCGAATCCGAAACCCGTGGATCCGAGCTCTAGTCACTCGGCCATCAGAATCTCATTTAACTATTACCTGAGTAAAATTTGTGTAAATAATTTCACAACTTTAGTTTTCAAGAAAAATCGTTTCTATGAGAATATATCCTTTACATATTTGCAGGTATTTATCTTTAAATAAGGATGTTTAACGATTGAAATAATAAAAAAAAAACTTTTATGTAAAATTTCAGTGCAAATAAAAATACATAGATTAATAATGTCTACAAAACATATAGTTAGTCTAAAAAGTGTTTGTAAACTTTATAAAAGCAACTAATTAACAACCTTGAAATGAACAAAATCCTTTGTCATTGTCTTTCAGTTGTGCTCTGAGGTTATACGTATTAAAAGTAGTTTAGGGCCTGAATGGTCGAGAGACTACCGCTTTGGCGCTCGGTACCACAGGTTTCGGGTTCGAGTCCCAGCGTTGCCATGGATGTTTATAGTGATTCGGAATCCACTTTAAGCCGTATGTCTCGGTCTCATTTGATTGTAAGAGCGTCACGGAGCAAAAGTCAGACTTCTACCTACGGGTGCTCCATCAGAACAGAAGCTGCTTCCTTCCCCTTCAACCTTGAGTTCATACGGGTTCGTGGGCTTGGTCCAGATTAGATATCTACCAAGTGGAATAAGTAGCAACAACAAAAATAGTTTGCATTTTCAGTAATTTTAAACCACTAGGAAGTTTTGGTCAGAGCTTTGTCACTCGGACATTAGATTCCTATTTACACTATCCACTTTACCTCTAATAGGATGACGATTATTAAACAATTTATAATTTACGTTAGTAAAGCACGCTTCGTTTGAAACAGAAAAAGGAAGATCTTACTGATATTTAAGTATCATAATCGGCAACTATTTGGTGTTTTAATCGAATACTAAAGTTGCAGTTGATGTTAGTGATATTTAGTTTTATCAAGGTTATTGGTATACAAACCAGTTAAATATTAATTGTTTTTAAGAAATTAAAGAAGTTATTTGAAAATATTTTAAGAGATAATTAAAATGATAACTGATAAAGACAGGTACTCTGATATTAAGTGTGGAAAATGGGCTTTGCTTGAGGTATTTATGAAAAGATATGATTATTCTTTAGAAGCTTTTAGTATTTTGGAAACTATACATGCACTGATCAAGAACTTAAAGTGCCATTCGAAAAACGAGGAACAGAATAAAATTCCCGAAAGAGATCAAGCTTTTCAAGAAAGGACTGAAGTCTTGGATGCATCGCTTGATAAATTGGTAGACTGCATTTCGATGTTTCTTACTGAACTTCAGTTAAACCTCGACGAACTTCAAGGTATTCTGGTTCACAAAACTTATATTTCTTCAGAAGGAAACGCCTCTCTCGAAAAATTAATATGCGATATAGAGTCGTCTTTGAAAATGGTGGATACCTTAACATCGAATTCAGAAGAAGAAATTCACAAGTTCATGGATTCAACCGAAGAAAATAGCGATACCTGGAAAACGACAGCACCTTTGAAGTAGTTCTTGATGTTTAATTTTATCTATTTCATATCTGAGTAACTTTCAAATATGCAGTGTTTACAGTTTTTGAGATATTGAATCTGTACGAAACCTCAATACAAATGACATGATTAATAGACTGCCTTTTGATGTTTCTGAATGTTTTTCATTTAAACCTCGACGAACTTCAAGGTCTTCTAGTTAATAAAATTTGTTTCTTTAGAAGGAAACTCCTTTCTTCAGAAATTAATTTCTGACATCCAATAATCTTTAAAAATCTTGGATACACTAATATCGAATTCAGAAGAAGAAATTCGCAAGTTTATGTATTCATCCGAAGAAAATAGCGATACCTGGAAAAATGATAGTACCTTTTGAAGTAGTTCTGGATATATAACATTGTTTATTTCATATCTGAGTAACTTTCAAATATGCAGTATTTAGTTTTTGAGGTACTGAATCTGT
>BPLR01017312.1:0-62580 GCA_021605095.1 Caerostris extrusa | reverse complement strand
ACATTTATGCTGAATTAGCACACATTTTTCAGCTTTTATCTTAAATGTGTGTTTACAATTCAGTTATTTATTTAATCGCATATATGTCATAAATAAATTGACTGCTAGCAAAATTTCCTTGCATTTACAGGCAATTTTAAATTCATTTTGGATGTTTATGTATTATATAACACTCATTATGTGTATTATATTAAATTATATTATGTAATATAAGCACATTGTAATATGTGCATATATGCTGTAAATGAAAATCTGTTATGTATTTTATCTCTCCGCTTCTACAAACTCTTAATCACTGACCATTGGACACAAGATCGGCCATTTTATACTATTAGGTGTGAAAATATTTTTATTAGATTAATATCCTGACATTTATCTTCTTCTAGTAAACTCATTTTATTATTATTGGATTCATACTGCATAATAAAATAAATAAAAAATAATTATTCTTTGCGAAGCATTTTGTTCTCACACACAGAATTTTTTTTATGTTATATAATCTTTGTTATGAGATTATATAACATAATGCAATATGTGTATATATGTTCTAAATGAAAATCCGTTATATATTTTATCAATTTGATCTTACACATACTTGATCTCTGAGAACTTCGGCCATTTTTACAATAATATGATTAAAATACTTTTCCATAAATTAATATCCCCACACTTATCTTCTCTTCGTAAATTCATTTATTATTATTTTCATACGCTACAATAAAACCGATAAAAATGGTTAACATTCCGAAATGTTTTGTTCTCCCCAGAAAGAGGGAGTGACCAGGCTAACTACCATTGAATAACATAATGTAATAAGTGTATATACGTTCTAAAATGAAAATTGATTATGTATTTTATCGATTCTATCCTACACACTCTTGACCGCTAGACACATGTCTTCAGCAATTTTATGATTAAAATATTTTTCCTCAAAATTAATGCTCCTACATTTATCTTCTTTTAATAAACTCATTTATTATTGTATTCATGCTGCACAAATATAATACATAATATAGTGTTATATAATACATAAACATCCAAAAATGAATTTAAACAGATAAAAATACTTACCCTTTCCGAAATGTTTTGTTCTCCCTCGGGAAAAGAAAGTTCATCTCCTCGCATAAAACAAATCCCAACAACAATCGTCCCCTCTGGGAACTGACCCAAAACATTCTCCTTCCCTAACGAAAAAAAATCCCCACATGGACATATTTGTAAATCGCATTTTTGATTGGAAACAAATCTTTGCAACGCTCTTACACGAATCCCATTTCACTGCTTGTGACACTTCACGGCGAGAAATGTCTTGGATTCCACCCAAAACTGGAAATCCCTTTTGTATCCTCAGACGTGGGGCCATGGCCCATTTTTCTGACTCAACGAAATGGGCTTCTCCCAACATGAGTGCCCATGTAGCCCAATTTCTTCTTTGCGAGAGACAAAAGATTCGGATTTAGTTTTTTAGGTAGCAAATCGCAGCGATCTGAAATGCTTCAGATTTCTTGTCTTCGCTCAGGACGAACAAATCAAGATTTTTGCTTTTCTTCTCCCTAAAACACCAGGGGGATCAGGGAAAATAATAATAAAGTGCTGGGATGTATGAACGAAAATATCAAAAAATGGGAACACAATCGTGCATTTCTACTTAATGTCTCCGAAGACATTCTGTACATATATTTCCAATATGCATTTAGCCTTTATTTTATTGGGACATTTTATTTGATTGGCAATATTTAGAGAAAGACTCTATTAAGGATTTCATAATACTATTTATATAATGGAAGAGCTTGTATGGAACACGTGGATTTAGTAACACCAAATTTATAAAATCTGTTGTAACAACTTTTAAAAAAAGTGTACCATTTTTAAGAGTTAGCACTTTGTTTTTTATTTGTTTCTTAAATGTGTGTATACATTTCAGTTATTTATTTGATGTCTGTCTGTTATAAATAAATTGTTTACAACAAAATTTTCTATTTAAGGCATGTTTAAATTCGTTTTTTGGATGTTTATAGAAAGTGAAAATGTATAAAGTATACTTTTTAAAAGTGATTTTTTAAAGTATTTAAAATATTTAAGTATTTAAAAGTATTTTTTATTTATATTTTATATTTAAAAAATATTTTTATTTATATTTTTAAAGTATTTAAAAGTATTTTGAATTATATTTTTACATATGAATAAAAAATATATGTATATAATGATACAAAATATGATTGTATAAAAATGCAAAAGAATAAAAGCTGATTCCGACATAATAAATTGAATATTTTTCTTGAATTTTTCTTGTAATTTTACTGAGGGATTTTATGGTAAATTATTTAAAATTTGTAAAGGTAAAATATTTTTTGTTAAACATCGTGTTTTCCTGATGTATAACATGAAATTCCCGCTGAAGATTGATGAGGTTAGAGCATTGCTTCTTAACATTTGTGTGTCGTATGGGACTGCAAACTCCCATACAAAAGCAGCTTGAGCTACTACGCGCACGCCAATATTAGATTTATGCATTTCAACATGCTAGCAGAGACGTTACCACTGACTATATTAGGTCAAATATATTTAAGTTATTTACTGATACATTATGTACACAGTTATTACTGAATTCATTTTATTAAGTTATTTTTTTGAATTATTAGTTATTGAGTCATTTACTGATTTATTATTTGAGTTATCCGATTAATTCTTTTACACAGTTATTACTAAATTATTAATTTATTGAGTTATTTATCGAATTATTTTTATTGAATTCTGAGTTATTTCATTGAGTTATTTACTGATTTGTTATTTGACTTAGTTATTTACTTATTTATTAGTTTATACCATTTATTAATAAATAATTTTTAATTTTTCTAATGTGCAAGGGCACGTGCATTGCATATTAAATATTTGGACTTTCATCAAGGTTTAATCTTTTTGCCTTTTTAAAGCATCCGATTAAAGGACCACAAAGATGATACATGCATAGATAAAAAATTAAATGCATTAAATTACGAAATGAAACATAAAATCATGCATTTCCACTTTTTTGTCTCATCTGAACACACATTCCAAGCATGAACACCATGCAGCAATTTCTAATATAGAAATAAATAAGGTATATAAATATTTATGTAATTTTTTTTCCCTTTGATTTTTAATTTTGAGTATCTCTGTTAAAAACCTACAACATAAACGTATTCGGACAGGCAAGTTCAAGTCGATAATGTTGCAATCATTTCATTTAAATTTAAAAACGTTCAGAAATTAAAAATAATATTTTTGGTTTTTATTTAGAGGTTTGTATGGATGAACATTCAAATATCATTATTGATATAAGTAAATAAACATTTATAAATCAAACTTCCTTTAATTTACTAGTGGAAAAAAAATTTCTACTTTAATTGTAGACTTCCTTCAATTTAATTGTAAATTTATAGCAAAAAATAATAATAATAATAAACCCGAAAAGTTAATACGAAAAACAGTTTTCTTAAAAATGTAATGTTCAACGTGCTGCGCTGGTGACCAAGGGTGGTAGGGCGGGCGTTCAAACCGCTGGCGACTTTGTTGTAGGCCTTGTTTAAAACAACGAGGAGCCCCGATAGCTTTTGGGATGTTCAGTCTCTTTCGTTAGTTATTCGAATACCTTGAGGGAAGTTTTCCGGGTTTTCTCCTACATGATACACAAATACGGGTGTTCCCCCTAAAAGTCCCTCCCGAAGTCATCACTGTCCTCCTTCAGTCACGGAGTGAAGTCAGACTTCTACCTATGGGTGCACAATCACAACAGAAGCTGATCCTCCTTCCATGAGACCACACGGGTTCTTGAACTTGGTATAGATGTTGCTGTCCACCACGGGATAAGAAGAAAAAAATGTGCAGCGATTGCATACATTAAGCATTCTATTCAAATAGACTATTAAAAAAATTGAATTGAACATAAAATAATATTTTTGATAGTTAATCACTTACTTTACCCATTTAACATGGACGTTGCGAAAACGCAACTCTTTTGTTGCTGTTTTTTGTGGCAAATTCTTCACATTCCTTTCACGTGCGTGTTATGGATGAAACTTCCTTGATTATTACAAGAAAAAAATATTTTGCCTCGCATAAAAGTTTTTACTAACAATAAGTTGTTCTTCCTACGCAATTTTGCAGTTTTCCTTGTTATTCTCATTGATGGCAGTACTAGTAAAAACTTTTTATAAAACTATGCTTTTTTATTCTTCAATATTATAACTACATGTAGAAAATGCAATGTCCTTTTAGGTAATTTCATATATAGTCACATAACTTTTTATATGTAGTTAAAACATTTCTGAAATTTTTTTAGGTTATGAAATTTTTAAGATAAACTATATGAAAATTTTATGTGTTTTTATAGTTAAATATTTTTAAGATAATGTTTAAATAACATGCATCGGAAAAGTAATAATGTTGGACTTTTCACAAACATGTTGTGTAACTCATGTAGAAAGTAAATATTTTTTGCCCATTTTTTTCCTTTTGTTCCTCTATTAAAACTCTTCTTCTTCATTGAGGTAGGCTGATGGCCAATTGGCTAGAGCTCTGGTCTTAGGTGACACAGGCTTCAGGTTGGAATCCTGGCATTGGAATGGCCGTTTGTTAGTAGCTCTGTTATCTACAATAAACTTTAGGTCCCGGTCTAATTAGAATAAAGTGTGCAAAAGTGACCATAGAGCAGCAAACCAAACCTTTATTGGGCACATACAGCCACGATGGGCCAAGGCCGTCTCTGCCTATGCCGCTCTGGCCTTTGGCATTTCAAACTTCATGGTTCGAAATCCGGGCGGTGGCATGGAAGTTTTTTAGTGACCGGAATCCACTTTAAAATGTAGGGTTCCGGTCTGTTTAGCCCATAGTGTGCAAAATATGACCGTAGAGTGACAAAACCAAACCAATATCCATTGGCACTGTGGTATAGATGTTTATTAGAAGTCTCTGTACCCACATTAAGCTTTCCCGGTCTAATTAGCCCAAAGTGTGCAATAAAATGATCGCAGAATGACAAACAAATCAAATCTTTCTTGGCGCAACAGCCCCATGATTGTCAAGGCGGTCTCTGCCTACTGTGAGATTTTGTGGCAGAAGATGTTTTCTTGCGGGTTAGGGTAGTCAGCCATACGATTTAAAGTGGATTCGGATCACTATATACATCCATAAACCACCGCCGGGTTCAAACACGAAATCCTGGCGGTACTGAGCGCCAGAGCGCTGGTTAATCGGTCAATAGGCCCAGATTGTAGCATATGGTGATATTGCCCTTGTATATTGGCGATATTTTAGCTACTATCTATAATAATTGAGCGATATTTTATGTTACTATCTATAATATTGGCAACTATCTTGGCTACTATAGATATATATTGGCTTGTATTTTGGCTACTATCTATAATATTGGCGATATTTTGGCTACTATAGAATATTCTACTTGATATTGGCAATATTTTGGCTACTATCTATAATATTGGTATTTTGGCTATATTTTGGCTTACTATCTATAATATTGGCAATATTTTGGCTACTATCTCTCTATATATTGGCAATATTTTTGGCTACTATCTATAATATTGGCGATATTTTTGAGAAACACTATCTATAATATTGGCTAGTCGTATAATACAAAAAATTTCAAAAACAAATGTTTATTATTTTTTAATATTAGAGAAATGTAAATTTGTGGTTTATAAATAGTCGATAGAAATCGCCTAAAAACCTTAAAACTTTATAAATAGCTTAAAATATATTATTTGCAACAACATATTTAAAAATATATGAGGTAAATAGTGCGCATAAAAAAAATCCCCTCATAAAAATTATGTAAATCAAAAACTGCGACTGTATAAGTGCAAAATTTAAATCGAATTATTTTCCTTCAAATAGAAAAATATTTGATTCCTAATGAGTAAATATAAAAAATAATTTACAAACTCTTATCTTCTTCTTAAAACGATTTAAGTCAATGTTTAATATTAGCATGAAAACAGCTTCCATCCGAAATGATTTATATGAAACTAATGTTTATTTTTAGTGCAGAATGATATTTTCAGAGGGAAACAAACGTATCACCTTAATTTTTTTCTTAATGATGTACACTTAGGCGGAAAAAATAATATCTGGGCAAGATTCCAAAAGTAACACTACATTCACAGTCAACACGAAAGCATAAAAGACCCGAGCAAGCAGACTTAACAAATATTTTCTTAACGGAAACATTATTTGAATTGAAAAGATTGAAGACTCATTTGAATGCTATAGATCTTACTAAAATAATGTTTATCGCATATTATGATAGATT
The DNA here is from genome assembly GCA_021605095.1 of Caerostris extrusa. Classification (NCBI taxonomy): domain Eukaryota; kingdom Metazoa; phylum Arthropoda; class Arachnida; order Araneae; family Araneidae; genus Caerostris; species Caerostris extrusa. The sequence goes on along the minus strand of BPLR01017312.1, from coordinate 56,273 downwards.
TGTGAGCAGTAGTAATATAATTTCATTGTTTTTATGAGATCATATTTTATGTTTTTTGGTTTATGTAAGTGGGCTTCGATATAATTTTTTAATAAATCTTTTACTACTGATTCTTACTTAAATTTCTACACACATTACAGCACGTAATATTGTTTTTTAACTTTGGATATGACTGATATGTATTTGTTAATGCATACAAAAACTGATAACAAATTGCAAAAAAGGAATAGCAATAGAAGGAGTTTATCAATGTTTTGTAAATTACACAACAATAACGTATATCAAGTTATAAAAAATAATAAAGAACCACTTAACAATTAATTGTAAAATAATAAAATTTTTAGTAAGTTGTAAAATATAACAACAGTAAGATAAAAGATAATCTAACAATAAAAGAAATAATTTATAGAAAAGTATAAAAATCCAACAATACTATAAAAGATAATATAACATTAACTTCTAAAATTATGCAACAATAAATTTGACAAATAAAAATAATAATCCAGCATTCCTTTCTAAAATGATAAAAATTTATAATAAATTATAAATTAGAACAACAATAAAATGAAAAATAATCTAACAATGACAACAATGTTAACAATGTAAAATAACAAAACAATAACTTACAGAAAGTTGCAAAAAGGCCAACAATAAAAGATAATCTAACAATAACTTCTAAAATTACACAACAATAACTTCTAAAATTACACAACAATAACTTCTAAAATGTACAACAATACCATTTTGAAAAAAATGTACAACAATACCAATTTTGAAAAATGTACAACAATAACAATTTTGAAAAATGTACAACAATAACAATTTTGAAAAAAATGGTATCAATAAAATAACCAAAAATGATTTGTAATATAATACACCAGCTTATATCAAGTTATAAAAGAAATAAGAATGAAAGGTAATCTTATAATTATTTGTAAAATAACAAATCAAATACTTGTTAAAAGTTGTAGTTCCTTTTCTATAAAAAGAAATCCATAAAAGTATATACAAATATATATTTTTGCAAATAATTTATAAATAATTTACAAACTTAATATTTTCTTTATTTGAAAATTCGTGTTTCCAAAAATGACTGGCATAATATAAAACAGCTTACATTTGAAAAGATTTATAAGAAACTAATGTTTATTTTTAGTGCAGAATGATGTTTTCAGAAGGAAAAAAAAACGTATCACCTTCATTTTTCTAGAGATGCACACTAGGCCGAGAAATAAATTCTGGGCATGTTTCCAAAGTAAAGCACTACATTCACAGTCAACACGAAAGCATAAATGACTCAGCGAGCAAGAGTTAACAAATATTTTCTTAACAGAAACATTGTTTGAATTTGAAAAGATTGAAGACAATTGAAATTGAATTGAAGATAATTTGAATGCTATAGATCCTTCTATAAATTATATTTATAGGATATTATAATATATTTGTGCACTGTAGAAATTGAATGTCATTGTTTTAATAGTGTCATATATTATGTTTTTTTAGTTTGTGTAAATGTGCTTCGATATTTTTTTTTTTTTTTTTTAAATAAATCTTTTACTACTGGTTGTTACTTAGATTTAAACACTCATTACAGTATGTAATATTATTATTTCACTTTTGATATGACTATATGTATTTTGTTAATGCTTGCAAAAAACTGGTGATAAATTTTAAAAGAAATAGCAATAAAAGAAAATCTATCAATTGTTTGTAAAATAACAAAAGAATAACAACAAAAAAGATAATCTAACAATGATTTGTAGAAATTATATAACAACAACTATGGCCTGAATGGCCGAGTGGCTAGCGCTCTGGCGCTTGATATCACAGGTCTCGGGTTCTTGCCCCTGCGGCGCCATGGCTGTTTGTAGTGGTTCGAATCCACTTTAAAAAACGTGGTCCCCGGTCTAACAGGGATCGTAGAGCGTTGCGAGGGTACTCTGCGTCCGTAGCTTATCTTCAAGCTACGCCCCTCCTGGGTAGTGCTAAGGCGAGTAACGTCTGTGCAGCGCTTGTCTTAAAGCATCCAAGACAATTGTCTGTTTTCCAGCTGCATTAGAACAAAAAAATAACAGGAACTTATAATAAATATAATCTAGCAATTTTTTTCATAAATAATAAAATTTTATAATAAATGTTGGACTTTAAATAATTTTGGACTTTTCACAACATTTTGTATCTGCGTAGAAGAAAAAAATTCCTATGTTTCTTCTTAATAGGTGCAAAATTTAAATTTAAATTATTTATTATTTAAAATTAAAAAATTATATAAAATTTAAAATTAATTAAAACTTGAAGAATTTGATTCTTAATGAGTTAATACAAAAAATTTATAAAATCTTGTCTTCTTCCCAAACCGAAATAAGTCGATATTTTATATTAGCATGAAAATAGCTTCCATCCGAAAAAGATTTATAAGAAACTAATGTTTATTTTTAGTGCAGAATGATATTTTTCTGAGGCAAAACAAACGTATCACCTTCATTTTTCTTAGAGATGTACACTGGGCGGAAGAAATGATATCTGGGCAAGATTCCAAAGTGCAACACTGCATTCACAGTCAACACGAAAGCATAAAAGACTCGAGCGAGCAAAGAGTTAACAAAATATTTTCTTTTAACAGAAACATTGTTTGAATTTGAAAAGATTAAAGACAATTGAAATTGAATTGAAGATAATTTGAATGCCATAGATCTTTCTACAGATTATATTTATCGCATTTTAAAAATATATTTGCAGGCTGTAGAAATGAATGTCATTGTTTTTATGAGATCATGTTTTGTGTTTTTAATTCTATGTTTTTCGTTTGTGTAAGTGTGTGCTTTGATATATATTTTTTAATAAACCTTTTTACTACTAGTTTTTACTCAGTTTAGGCATGTATTACTAGTAAATATATGTATTATATATATTATTACTAGCATACTAGTATTAAACGTATTACTAGTATACTAATGTATGTATTACTAGTATTATGCACTTATTATTAGTATGTAATATTGCTATTTAAGTCTAGATATGACTGATACGTATTTGTTATTATAGCAAATTGTAAATAGAATAATAATAGAAGATAACCTATCAATGGTTTGCAAATAAAAAATGCCTTATGGCAAGAATACAAAAAAAAGATAATCTAACAATGGTTTATAAAATTACACAATAATAACTTGAAATAATTTATAAAAAAAATAACTTAATATTCATTTGTAAAATGATAAAAATTATAGTAAGTTATAAAAATATAACACAAATTAAAGATAATGTAATAATAATTTATAACTATTAAAAAAATAATGATAAATAATCCAGCAATCATTTCTAAAATAATAAAAAATTTGTAATAAGTTATAAAATAATAAAAATTTGTAATAAGTTATGAAATAAAATGCAGTAACAATAAGGTAAAAGATAATCTAACAATTATTTGTAAAATAACAAAAACAATAATTTATAGAAAGTTATAAAAAGAATAACAATAAAAGATAACCTAACACTTGTTTGTTAAATTATTCAACAGTAACTTTACAAATACACAACAATAATAAGTTGTAAAAAAAAAAATCAATAAAATATAGCTTAAAATTGTTTGTATAATAACACATTAACAAATTATAGCAAATTATAAAAAAGAATAAAAATAAAAGATAATCTTATTTTTATTTGTAAAATAACAAATCAATAACTTGTTAAAAGTTGTAACTTTGTTTCAATAAATAGAAATCTTTAAAAGTATACAAAGACATACTCGTATATATTTTACAAGGAATTTATCAATAAATTACAAATTTAAGACTTTCTTTTATTTAAAAATTCATGTTTTCAAACACCTGACACTTTTAGATAAAACAATGGATCATCTGTAGTAGATAAAACGTTACCCAAACTGCTACAACACAGCCCCATTACGCTAATGTAATTAGGATTTACCATCTCAGATTGTTTATTTGGGTTACTGTATTCTCCATTCCATCTCATCATCTGTTCTCCGACTGGAATGGAAAGAATTTCCAGCTTACAAATTTATCCCCTGCCTAAAATAAGATGAATTTTCGTTTGACTTAGAACGTCACTCCGTCCAAATGAACTCAATTATGTAATTATAAGAATATCGTGTACAAAGTATATTATTTTAATAATTGCGAAACAATAATATAATTAATATATACCTAGTTAATAATTGTTTTGTTCAATAACAAAAACGAACTGAAATGAAAATTGTTAAGTATGATAAATAAAATACATCAAAAGGTCTCTATAATATGAAAAATGCATTTAAAATCTAAACATTATAAAAATTTGTGAATTAAATTATATAATATATTTATCTATGCAATGTAAGAAATTAAAAAACAAAATATTAAAAAATAACAATAATAATTGGTAAATAAGAATAATAATTTTAATATTAAATTTTTTTCAATAGTGTACTTATTACATGTTCCTTTATAGTTCACGTATTTCATTATCGGTAAGGATTTTCTGATTAAAAGAATATGCTAATTACCATAATAAATGAAAATAAAAATAATAAATTAGATTTCTCTTTTGATTTCCTTTTAAATAAATATATATGAAAAACTATATCTTTTTTCATCTCTTTCCATGTAATTACTATGGAAAATTACATAATTTAAAATAAATGAATATTATTTTTATTTTTTTTTTATCTGATATCAAAATAAATACAGACATAATTATATTCGAAAACATGATTTTTTTACTATGCATAATAATGATGATGTTAGCCCATTTTTAAACCGAGCTTATTATTATTTTTAAATTTCTTTTATGCATGTTTTTGGTAATATATTCCTTTTTTTGAATTGAATAGTAATAAATGATTTTAATAATGATTTTGACATTTCTTTTGTATATGTTCTTATCATTAGGGGAAAATTATAAAAATATGCATACAAATATAAAAATTGCTGCTTTACAGATAAATAGAAGTAAAAACGTTTTAATAATAATATCCGAAATAGTTTTAATGATACATGCTATATTTATAATGACTAATTATATATGACTATAGTTATTTAGGATTAATTATAATAATTATATATAAAAATTTGAATTGGACATTGTAATTTTATATGTATGAATATTTGATTTTACTGGAATGGATGTTTTGATATATTCATGTAATTATTTTTTATTTATATAATTTTCTTTTATATATTTTTTTTAGAAATGTATGCCATGAAAACATTTCTTAACGATGAAAATAATTTTTAAAATGCATAAAATTAAATTAAACACACCTATACATATTTCTTTTTTGTATTATGAATGTACAATTTATATATATATATTCTAATTAACGCAAGACAGCTTTTCTGATGTTATGAAGGAAGGCTAGAGTCATTTAAAAAATAGACACATTTCTTTCCGAATTGACTGGAGATAAGAATGTAATGGTAGATACGAATGTACAAGAGATGAGATAAGAATGTAATAGTCAATTATAAATTTTGCACAAGAAAAGAATTCATAATTAGACCAACCAATCATTTTCGTTTAAATCGCTTATATACGCTTAAAACCTAAAAATTATTAATTTCTTTACTTTTACAAAAGTAATTCTAAAGCCATATTACAAATCATTTAAATGAAAGATTTTATAATATTTCACTACATTTATTTTATATTTTATTTCACTAAATGTATCTTGAAATCTCTCCATTTTCTGATACATAATATATAACTTGTTCAAAATGAAATTCAGTACTTTATGCTATCAGTACCCTAAAGGAATGTCTTGAATAACATTGTCAAAAAAAAAAGTATAAATGTACGAAAATAAAAGAAAATGGAACAACTCTTTCAAATGATGAATTCTTTTAAAATTTATTCTTCTAAACTGGAAATTCTAAATAAATTTGTTTTGTGAAAAGTATAACTTTAGGAGCTTGTTCGAAAAAAAGTTTTAAGATTTATTCTAAAAAAAGAATTGTCAAATTTACATATTCCGAAAAGAAAAAAGATAAAAGAATTGTTGGAAGTAATTTTCATAAATTCCGTTACGTTAGATAAAATAAATGAAAAAAAATTGTGAATTCTTTTGTATTTAAGTTTTAAAAATATAAATTTTTTATATTATTAAAACGTTATGATCTTGTTAAAAAATTAAATACGAAGGAAAATTAAGTCTTTAAATGATATGTGTTTAAAGTTTTATGCGTTAAATGCTTTTAAGTGCTAAATATTTTCAAATGTTTTCTCGGTTTTTTTTTTCTATTTGAATAAAATGGAAGCCAAATGATGTATAAAACATACTAATGACATGTTTAATGTATAAACGTTAAACACTGTATTTTATACGATAATAAGATAAATATTTATCTAAATTACAATACCAAAATATTACTTAGAAAATAATGTTGTTTAACACTTTGTTAAAATAAAACATTAGGATTCGAAATTGGATATCTCAAGTCAAATGAAATTTAATATGCCATTTGTTAACTCATTAAATCCGTCGGTTGGAAAGGTTTTCTGGTGGATTCGAGGAGAGGAATACGAATGTTCCAGATGTGTCCTATGAGAAGAATACGTTCAAAATAATTGTCGCAAATAATATTGTAACTTTATGGGGCACTTTAACGTATCTGCTTAAATTAGACCTACAACGGCCTCAGGAGGAGGGCGACTTTTCGAGGTTCATAGGAACACATTATTTACTATTTTACAAGCACTATATATATACACATTATTCCTTTCTCCTTACATTCAATCATGCAATCATTTCTCCTTACGTCTACTCTCTATTTTATTTTTAAGATTAATTCTTTCTGTTTACTTGTATTTATCTCCGAACCTTTTTCTTCAACTCTGTTACTTAATTATTTTTATTTCTTTATATGTTTATAAAATTAAATATAAATGAAAAGAATAATAAATAAAAATGAATAAATAAAACCCTCATTTTGTTTAGATTACTAAAACTTTATAGGGCTCGAATGGCCGAGTGGCTAGCACTCTGACTCGGTACCACAAACCTGACTCGGTTTCAGGTTCGAGTCCCGGCGGTGCCATGGATGTTTGTAGTGGTTCGGAATCCACTTTAAACTGTAGGTCTCCGTCTGTTTAGCCCTCGTGCGTGTAAAGATAAACTGTAGAGCGACAAACCAAACCAAAACCATAACTTCAAAGAACTCCAACTCAAAATAGAAGCTAGCGGCTGCTTCGCAACAATACTGAAAACGACGAGTATATATCTGGATTATTATGTACGATATGAAAATTAAAAATAAATTTCATCACAAGCACAGTTCACTCCAATGCCGAAAATGTTTCAGAGTGCTTGAGTCTACGTCGAATCTAATTGCCTGATCTTCGGCAGATCTTAACTACCACACGGCGTGATAACGATATCACAAGGGGTTCACTTTGAAAAATAGGCGAAGACTCCGGCCTATTCATTAACTTTAGAGAAAAAAGGAAACAACACTTCTGGTCGACTCGAAAAACTCTCTCCTTCAACAAAAAAAAAAAACTCCTTTTAAGACAATCCGCCAAGAGGAAGGTGTCGTTTCCCTCACTTCTCATCTGAGTAGACATTTCTCAGCTCGTGTTCCATCCCCCATCACGATGGAACAACTCTTGGCGTAGTCCATATCCCTCTGTAATTGTTTCGACCTGTGAATGTCCCACAGACAATCACTGATTTCATGGTCTCATTATCCATGACACTGAATACCTGTTGTTAGATTTGAGTGACAGGTTGTTCTCATTAGTACAAAATACTAATTGCATGTAATATAACTACCCATAATAAAAGCTCGTCTGCTGTAAATTCGAGTGATGGGTTTGTCTGCTGTCTTTTTTAATATTTCAGTTTTGTTATTTTTATTTATATTTAAGTTTGTTATTTTTTATTTATATTTCAGTTTGTTAATTTTATTTATATTTCAGTTTGTTATTTTTATTTATATTTATTATTTTTACATTTGTATTTCGGTTTTATTTAGACATTCCTCTCTCCTGGGAATGAAATGCCAAAAACCTTCTAGTGAGAAAAATGCTACAGGCATCCTATATTGTTTCTGACAAACGATGAATTTGCTACAAATACTTTTTATTCTAGTGGCGAAGGAGGTTTTGTTAAAAACTCACCAATTACGGATCATCATCATCATCTTCATCATCATCATGCCTCAACAGCCCCATGGTAGGCCAAGACCTTCTGCCTGCGCTCGATTTCGGGAAATGAGATGCTTACGGGGTAGGGTTGTCAGCCCTACGCCCAACGCTTTACAGTCGTATTAGACCGGAACCTACAGCTAAAGTGGATTCCAAATCACTACAAAAATCCATGGCTCCGCTGTAACTCGAACGCGAAACCCTTGGTTCCGAGCATCAGAAATTACAAATGCAGATCAACAATAATATTTTTAAAAATTTACATTTAGAAGAAAAATATTATTATTTTCCTTTATAGATAATGAAAAATATTTTTTTTATTTGATGTAAACTAATGTTATTATTTGTATCAGTGAATGGGAACATATATTAACGATTTTCTACAGTTTATATTACATGAAAATTCCAGCTGTCTAAAAGCTAAAAATCAAATTTCAGATATTTAAACCCCATAAATATTTTCATAACAGAAGAGTGTTGTTTGTTTCAAAATTGATCCTTTAACATAGTATAAAGAAATTGTATGCACGGAAAAACGTAAAATAATACTTTTTTTTTTGCCAGTAAATCGAATATTTCCTTCCGTCTAAGTAACTAAGGAAAACAAAAACAGGAAATCCAATTTTTAAATAAGAAAAAAGAACTGCGAAAAGTGAAAATGACTATTGGAAAATATTACGATTCGTCATTTTTCTGTTCTTCATCCGATTCGATATTTTCGTGGTATTCTACACGAACAAAAGAATAAAGTAAAAATCTTTTTAGCTTACACTCTGGTTGTTGAAAAATTATTTTGTGACAAATAACTTGTAAATATTTACATGACAGTTAATTAGTTTTCGTCTGCTTATTTACTATTTAAATTATTTAATTTGTTTGAAATATTCTGTAAAAATGCACTTATGATGCAAAATTAGTCAAAATATACTCTGTATAATGAAGAAATAAAAATCTCGTTACATTTGGCAATAAATATGGCGAATAAATTGGCCGCGTTTGGCGATGTTTGATGGATGGATTGATAGCAAATTGATATTTGAGATATTCTTAGGATTCCAATATTATAATAATAGTAATTATTTTCAAATAAATGTTTGTTTTATAAGATTTATCTTCGAAAAATATTCAAGTTTAAAGATATACTACAATAGAATCTTTTAATAAGGATAAACGAAATTTCAAATAAAACTTTAAAAACTTTTATATTGCGAAAAATTGTGTAAAAGGTTCATTTTCTGCAAAATATACTCTGAAATTGAATCAGACTACGTTGGCGATAAACTTGAAAATTGAACGTTTTGCGATATTTAGAAATTCCTGGATTGATAGCAAATTAACATTTGAGATATTCTTCTGTATTATAAGTAATTGTAATTTTTTTTTCAAATTAATGTTTGCTTTATGAAGATTGAAATTTCTTTGAAAGTGAATATTCGAATTTAAGGATAATTAAAAACAGTGTATATTAACTAATAATATATTAATAATAAATGAAATTTTAATCAAATAAAACTTTAAAATAAGCTTTATATTGCTTGAAATATTGTGTAAAACTTTATTTCGCAAAAATACCAAATATATATACTCTGTATAATGAAGAAATTAAGTTAAAGTTGGCAAAAATTTTGGCAACGTTTTTGGGTTGTTTAAATGAAACATAAATATATTTGAGTTATTTCGAATTGTAGTAAAAATATTTATAAATAAATGTTTGCAACATGAGTTAATTCTTTGTAAAGAAATTTCAGGCCCAAAGATATTTAACAACATACTACATTAATCTTTAATAAGGATAAACGGAATTTTAATCAAATGAAACTTTAAATTAATTCTGGAAAATTTGTAGCATAATTTTATTAATAATTCTGAAAAATTGTAACTTAAATTTATTAATAATTCTGAAAAAATTGTAACTTAAATTTATTAATAATTTAAAAATTTATTTAAAAAATATTTAACATAACATATAATTCTATAAAAAATCTGTAAAATTTATAAGTAATTCTCTTACAATTCTGTAAAAAAGAAAAGGCAAATGTGCTCTATACAATAAGAATAAAAATTGCGACACGTTGGCGATAAATCTTGGCAATGTTTCGCCACCGATGACCTTGGTGATATAGACGGATTATGACTATTATAGGAGAGATTAACTTCTAACATTCAGTTAACTATAATATCACACAACCGTTTTTGGAATAGCTGAGATGCTGTCTTTATGTATTTGGCAATTAGTGGATTAATTGAATCGTTCCCACAATAAATTTATCTGGGATTCAAAAAAGTCATAAACCTATCCATATCACTGTCCGTCGGCCTGATGGCCATCACTCTCTGGCCTTTGGTAAACTTCAGGTTACAATTTTGGTAGTGGCAGGATGTTTTGTGAGTGGGTCGGAATCCATGTTAAACTGTAGGTCCCGGTCTAATTAGCCTAAAGTGTGCTATACCTTATTGTGACAAAAACCAAACCACCCAATATTTATCACCATATATGTCACTACAATATTTATATAGAGATATAAGGACGATAGATATTGGGATACTTATCAGCACTTTTATCTATATCTTAAAGGTCAATTGCAGACCGGCTTAAGTAACTCCAATTTTAACTCCTACTGATTTGCCAGCTAAATTACAGGAATATTAAACATATTTTAAAATAAACAGAAAGAAATTAAAACAAACATATCAATTGTCGTTAGTTGGAATCTCCTGGAAAGATTTTAAAAGCTTTCCGGTCTGCAGATTTATTTCTCCTAAATTCAACCTAAACACGAAAATTTTAAATACGACATCCCAAATGGGGCTTTGAATACGTTTCTACCATTTCAATAATATCTACAGCCAGACAGCGCTGAAGCCAAAATTTTGAAAGTAAACATATCAAAATAAGTCATTAATCCTAATAAAGATAGGATTTCAGAATCATAATTCAGATGAAATTGGAAAATTTAAAATCAATATATTTATTTAAATTATATTACAGTATTGTTTTAAAAAATTAAATTTTCTAGTCTGTAATAAATTGTTTAAATTCGTTATTTTAACTGTCTCCTATTCATTTACAGATTTAGATGAAGCATTATAAAATATTATAACAATGAATATGACTGTCAGCAAAATGTCAATATTCAAAAATGCTGTGCTGTTTGAAGAATATTTTTGTTTCGTTAAACTAAATTAATTCGATAAATGTTGATATCATCCATTAGATGTTTATCTTATCAAATTAATCAAAGCAATTTTTATTTTAAATTCACGTAACATTAAAAGTAAAGAATTTTTCTCTCGTTTATAAATAAATGAATAAAAATAATTAATTAATCTTATACATATCAACGAGATAAAAAGTATATTTTTAGATTATCAAAAAACTAAATAAAATTATTAACTAATATAATTAAAATTCATACATTATTATTTTAAACTATTTATTCGAACTTTTGCAAATCACCATTTGCTTTGACTACTACATATTAAACTTTTTAAAATGGAAAATACAGAATTTTAATTAATTGATGTTTGAAATATTCTTAAGTTCCAGGGTATTATTGAATAATTGTGATTATTTTAAAATTAATATTTGCTTTATGAAGGTTGACATTTGTTTGAAAGGAAATATCCCGAATTTAAGGATAGTTAACAGAGAATATTAATCTTTTACTAAATATAAACGTAATTTTAATCGAGTAAAACTTCAGTTTTCGACCATACGTTATCTGTACAATAATTGAAATAAATGCTTATTCAAATGTATACAATGTAAATTGAATGTTATTTTAATTAATTGTATATAATGTATTACTTTAAATTAATTGAAATTATAAATTTATATTTATATAGAAATATTTAAAATTTTAAACATAGTAATTAATGCCAATTGAAAATAAATGGAATAAAATTATCTGCGTTTTAAAAGTCTCAAAAAAAGTCACAAGATCTCTGTATATTTTGTGTCTCCACGTTTCTAAAAGCAGTGACTGCAATGGACGCCACCAGCTAATTCGAAACTTGATTTCGCTTTCTAGATTAACACTTCGTCGATGGCGGAGAAAATATTTGACTTTATATTGTTTTATTATTTATTTTATGTATTTTTATTATCATTTTTTTTTTATAAAATTCATCTCACTGCCATCATCAATGGCGCAACAGAACCATGGTGGATTGCCAAGTCGGTCTGTTGGCAGATTACGAGACGAGATATGTTTTTCATTTTAGGGTGGGTTTGCGGTCCCTACGCCAAACGTTCTAGACTATCCAGTATTTTAAAATAGTTGCAGATAAGCAAAATAAAATGGTACATTTGAATGCTAAACCACATATTTGAAATACATTGAATCTTATATGTTCTTTAAAATAGAATAGCCATTAAGTCTTTTTTTACTGTCGATTCGAGAGATAAGCCCATTGCTGAGAAAACTTGGTATGCTACTAAAAGCCCTATCTCGACTATGTTATTAAAATCACTAATAAGTTCTACTTCCTTTGTGCGACAGCCCCATGATGGTGAAAATATTGGCATATTCCGATGGAGATGTTATTTTCTTTTTATTTAGTGTTGTCAGTCGTACCCTCAACAATTATGTTAGATAGCGTTCCGAGGCAATACAAAAACTTCTATGACACCGCCGGGACTCGAACCCGAAACCTGTGTCACCGAGTGTCCCCAGCGTTAGTCACTTAGCGATCAGGCTCCTCATCGCACTACACTAATACTAGAGAATCACTATACTTATATTTTGCGTTTCCTCTATTATGGTGATAAATCTTCACATTTTAGGGGAAATTTTTTTCTTTTAGTATATCTTAAGATCTGAAACACCTAGCTCTCTGGGCTCAGTACCACCGGTTTCGGGTGCGATTCTGGCGGAGCAATGGATGTTTGTAGTGAGAATTCACTTTAAACCGTATATCCCGGTCAAAATATGACTGCTGGATAAGAGCTGACAATGACAATGAGGGCTGTTGTGAAAATGAAGAAGATTGTAAATGAAAAATTTCATAAATCATAAATGAATTTAAAAAAAAAATTACAAGTATTTTTATTTTTAATAAGAATTTTGTATTATTTACAAGAATACTATAATTTTATAATATTTACATTCTACAAGAATTTGATAAATATATATATATGCAAAAGTTTTTTTTAAAATTAAAGCATAATTATATTGTAAATTTTATTATTCTTTTTTAATTAAAATGAATGCAAATAAATTAAAATATCATACTATTTTTACTGAACATAGTCATTTACCTATTACTAATGAATAAAAAATAAATTAGTATAAAAAATATTCACAAATTTTTTAACCATAAAAATTTTAAAGCTTTAAAGAAAAAAATACTTAAAATAGCTAAAATTTATATATATAATTTTGTAATTTAAGTGACAAGTTCTTTGTAATAAATTATGCTGTAATATAATTAAGACAAACAGGTGTTTCCTTCAAAAGAAATTAGTTAGAACTTATAATCTTCCAAAAAAAAGATAATTAATTACCTGGGGTTATTTTCTTAAGCCTACCTCTCTGATCCTTTTAGTATAAAAATTAAGGAAGATAATCTTTTCATTAAGAAAGTTCTATTTTTCTCCTCGCTTGCGCAAATTTTTTTTTTGGGGATAACTTGAAAACTCTTTTTATTTGTTAGTTGTGGTGGTTTTTAGCGCTTTTTTTTTTGCATATTTCTGAGCAACGTGTATTGATTATTGATTCATAATGTTATAATAATTATAGGAGTTATGTATGGAAAAACCCTAAAAAGTCTAATATTTCAGATAACATTATAGAAAGATTGAAAAGTTACATTATCATGCTTTACAAACTTAAACCTTAAAATATAAATAAAACCGGTGAAATTTTATACGAAAATCAATTGAAGTTTTGAAAAATTTTTATGCTTTAAAGGAATTTTGATAATGTTGAAGGTTTTATGTTATGCGAATATGATGTCCGAACATCGTAGGCCTTTTGAGGAGACAGTAGCCAGAATAGCTAATGTTCGCTCTCTCTGTCTTGTTGCTGATGATACTGATATTCTTGTTCAAAATAAAAAATATCAATTATATAGCTTCTATGCTTCAAAATTATATTTATCTTCTTGAGAAAATTGGGCTCACTAACTGGCGTATCAAACTCAATGTTACTAAATATAATGTTCTCTATACTTGCAGACGTCCTAATGTTCCTATTTTTAACACTCCTCTAACACGGTCAAATGAAGCAAAATACCTATGGAGTCATACTTAACAAGTATCTTACCTATCCTTCTCACGTCAATATCAAAAAATAAATTCAATATGGCTGTTACAAAAACTCCTATCCCTCTTATCTCTCGCAATAGTCATACCAACATTGATACTAAAATTATTATCTATATGGTCTCACATGCGTTCCATTATAACAGCAGTGGCAGTCCAATATGAGGGATCCGCCTGGAAATCTAGAATCGAAGATATTTCAAACTCTTGAAAATAAAACATTACGCATGGCAGTTGATGCATCGTGGTTTTGTCAGAAATAAAGATATTCTCACTGCTCTGCGAAATTCCTTCAATTAGAAATTTTTATTCACAAGCTCTCGCAAACTAATTTGCTATAAAAAATATTCCTAATACTCTCCTCAAACACCTTCCTGATTATGACATTACTCTTCCCATCAATAACAGGTAATATAAAAAAAGATTTAAGTCAATTCCTGCTTTTTTTCTACTATATTGCAGAAAGTCCTTTATAATAATTTTCATTCATTTATTTTTAAGTTTATCTGGCGCCATCTATTGGTAGATATATGCACCAAATCTAAAAAAACTAAAAATAATGAATGTTTGAATAGTATTTGAAAAAACTGTATTAACATCAAGTGTCATCCACTACAAGTTCAAAAAAACGCATTTGAACTTGAGGTGGATGAATAAAAAAGATATTTCATGAATGATTGAAAATTTGAACAAGATATATATATGAGAGTGTGACCTAATAGAAGGAATTGAATAAACGTCCGCGAATTACACTGAACTTTTTAACTAAATAATATTTTTGCCAATTCTCTCTAATTTGTTATTTTATTTATTTCTACGCTTGTTTTTAAATTTCTAATTTCTTTTCTTTCTTCCTTTATATATATACCGAGCAGGCCATATTCTCTTGCAATATCGATCCTCAATGTTAATCATCCAGATAGAAGTGCAAGTCAGCTAACGCTGCCAATATACTCTTGCTAAAAATCAAACTGTCTGTGTGGCCAATGGTCGCTTAGAAGCTGATCAAACATCATTCGTTGCAGCAGAAGTCTTATGAATGTTTCAAAGGGTTAGTTTCTAGTCTCACCGAACTGAGTATCTGAAAAGTCTGAAGTATCTAGATTATTACTTGATTTCTTTGGGCAGACGGCCTTGCCCATCATAGGGGTTGTTATTACATATAACAGGCTTTCATGTAACAACAATATGTGAATATGTAACATTCCCTCCATATTGGTTGTTACATATAATACCGCTCAAGCTAGGGAAGGTTGGTGAACTTCCCAAAGCTTTTCCAATCTGTTTAAGCCTGAGGTTCATTCCATGACTTAAAGTTGAATGAATACCGCTTGGAGGTCGACACCACTAATGCATGTACCCCGCTAAATATCCTGGTATGTCCTTGCAGTGTTCCTGTCCTAGGACCTGCTCGCAAACGGCTTTAGCTAGACTAAGACCGGGCTCACACTAAGAGTTTGACCTTCTCAATGACGAGAAGACAAAGTATACCCTTGTCGTTGTTCGGCCACTCCGCCCCCTAACATCTCATCGATTATTGGTGTGCCTCTGTGAGGCAACTGTTGAATGAGAGGAGGATCGTTTACGATCTATTGATGCAGCATGATCTACTGGACTTGGTTTAGGATTCTAACCTAATAGGATAAGCAAAACAACAACACATAATAACAATTAAGTGATTTATAAGATTAAGTTATGTGCAAATTATATTATTTTAATAACTTTCAAAAAAATAATATATAATTAATATATATCTAGTAATAATTGTTTTTATTCAAAGATAAAAAGAAAAGAAATGAAATGAAAAGTTTTTAAAGTATGGTAAACATAGTAAATATGAAAAAGTCTCTATAAAATAAAAATGCATTTAACGCTTCTAAATATAAAAATTTTAGTGAATTAAATTTTATTGTGCATATCTATGCAATATAAGAAATTAATGTAAAATATGAAAAAAATAAATAAAAAATAAAAAAATAAATAAATGAAAAAATAGAAAAATTATTTCTAATATCAAAAGATACTTTTCCTAAAAAGGTGCATTTAGTAGATGTTCATTAGTAGTTCTTGAATTTCAATAATTTTTGAAAATAGAATTTTTAAATTAATATAGTGCTGGTAATGATCTGAAAACAAAAACATACTCTGAGGTGGACTGTAAAAACTCAACTCTTTTATTCGAAAACCAAACGCACTCTGCTCTAGTTATATTTATTTCTCCTCTTCCAGTTAGCTCACGCCTATACAGACGTGAGGAACTTATATCCTCTCGCGCCACTCATAATTCGAATTTTTTTTTTTTACATATTATGCAAGTAGGGTCTGATGGCTGAGGGTTGAAGCGCCGCTCTGGCGCTCGGTATTATAGATAGATTTCAGGTTCGATCCTGGAAGTGCTGCTAGCGCTGACTAGTTGTCCGGGATCCTCAAACCAAGGGTCCCTGGTCTAACAGGATCGCAGAGCATTGCGGGCGTCCTCAACTTATCTTCGCCGCACGCACCTCCTGGTAAGCTAAATGCATGAGTAACGTCGGTACAGCCTTGCCTTAAGGCATCAAGACAACTGTCTAATTGTTTGTCAGTTCTATTAAACAAAATATATTATGCACGTGGTACTATTTTTCTATGGGCAAACAAGTACGCATATAGTATAACTATTTCACGAATATTTTTCTAAGAACCCGAATTATGTATATACAACATTTCATGTTTTTAATGAAATGCTGTGCATTAAACTTTGTAGTACTATTTATAATTGATCCTCTCAAAAAAAATTTGGACTCATAAAAATATTATTGGTGCAAGTGAAAATATATTTATGTTTTTTTTTTTTTTTTTGAGAAAAAGCGAACACTTCTGAAACGTTATCAGTGGAGCTCAACTTCGCGGAGTAAATGTTTCACCTGATTTTTGAGTATTTCGAAATATATTTCTAAGTGAAAAGATAAGATTTGATGGGGGTTTTGTCTCCCAGTACTCCGCATTTTCTTTCTTCATTGTAATCTGTAAGATTTTCTTCCATTTTATTTCTCAACTTCGCTTCAATTGGTTCACTTGAAGTTGCGCTTTTAGATACAAAAATAAAAGTTTAAAAACATTCCACTGAATTTTTCAGAATATAAGATAAAGATAGAGGGATTAAGATTTTTTTCCCTCTGCCTTATTCTCACAGATTTGTCAATGCACGTTTATCGTGCTGCTTGACTTTCATTTGACCTTGCCCATCTTAAACTGTCATAGTTCATTCCGAATTTGTAGAGTGATGGCGGTATTTATTAAATAACAGAGTTTGACACACGGGAGAGCTTTATAGAAAAATCTTGTTATTTGTAAAACAAGGAGATTAAATATGATGTTTCGAAATATTATTTTTAAAATAAAAAAAGTATTGGAGAGTTTAACAGATACCATATTGGAAATGGAACTTTACTCTTTGAAATTTAATTTGCCATTTTCTATTTATTTTTAAGAAAAATGAACATTCTGAAAGATATTCCAATATTACTTTTTTCCCTATGTGTTGTGAACTCTTTGCTTGTCGCAAAAACAAAGACGAAATGTGGGGGTTTTATTAATAAAAATATATATATTCTTCTAACTTTAACGTTTTTCCAAAAATTAAATAATGTCCGGACAAACACTTTTACATCATATAAAAAAAAGTCAATTCTGTCTTCATATTTTTTTTTTTGTAACTCCGGCATTAAATCTTAAAAGAGAAAAACAGAAAAGTTTAATGTTATTTATTATCTGATAAGATTCAGGTGAAAAGATTCTGCTCTTTTCAATACTTTTTTAGTCCTGCATTTTATTCAAAAAAATATTTAGATATATTTCTAAATTTTATTCTAAATGAGATTTTTAAAAGGAATTTAGCTAAAGTGATTTTTGATTAATAAATAAATGTTTTGATTAATAATTAATTCCACTGTTTGATTAACAAAATCGTTTTCTCATAATTAAGTCCGTACGAAATGCTTTTTTACTATATACGTTATCTGTTCCGTATTCTTAATCATACACTATACGCAATATACAAATGCTTTTTGGTGATGACTGTCCTTATTCATTTCCAGATTTTGGGACGTTTTGGCCGTAAGGCGTACAAGTTGTTTCTCAAAAAAATTAGCTGAACTATGAAAAAAAAAAAGACATTATTTTATGTTTTATCAAAACGTTATGGATTGGATACCTTCTTATGTCAGTGTTTTCAGAAATAAATTTGCCTGCTAAGGAGGACAAGACAAGAATTTTAAATTTTGGCTTTTAGTATATTTATTAACATATAGAATCTTAAGATGATACGTAAAGACTGAATGCGAATATGAATATAAAATAGACAGCATTTCATGGTTTACGAAATGCTATTGAAAATCTAAGTCAATCCCACCAAGCCACAAAAATAAATATAAAACATTTGCGATCGTAAGTTTATGGTTTTGAAACGGTGAGACATTGAATCTTCAGTTGAGTAAACTACGAGGAGTAAATGTTCCACTCGATTTTTATGTTTCGAAATATATTTATACTGGTTATAAGTAAAAGATTTATTTGCTTTTTTGTTCCAGTACCCGCATTTTCTTTCATTGTAATTCAGAAAAGATTTTCTTGTATTTTTATTTCTCAACTTTCGCTTTTTCCCCAAAGAGTGACTCAATTGGTTCACTTTTTTAGATACCAAATAAAAAGTTTTAAAAAAGAACCTTCCACTGAATTTTCAGAATATGATAGGATAAAGATAGAGGGATTAAGGTTTATTTCCCTCTGCCCTATTCTCACAGATTTGTCAATGCACATTTATCGTGCTGAACGACTTTCATTTGACCTTGCCCATCTTAAACTGTCATGCTGAATTTGTAAAGTGATGGCGGCATTTATTAAATAAGAGAGTTTGACTCACGGGAGAGCATTATAGAAATCTTATTTATGTAAACAAGGAGATTAAATGTGATGTTTTGAAATATTATTTTAAAAGTAAAAAAGTATTGAGAGGTTTAACAGATATATTGGAAATGGAATTTTCTCTTTGAAATATAATTTCCTATCTTTTTTAAGAAAATGAACATTCTAAAAGAATATCCCGATATTAATTTTTTTGTCTGTGTGTTGTGAACTCTTTGGTTTTGTCGCAAAAGGAAAGACGGAATATGGGTTTTATTAATAAAAAAAAAATATATTCTTTTAACTTTAACGTTTTCTAAAATGAAATAATGTCCAAACAAAACTCTACATCATACGAAAAACAATTCTTTCTTTGCATTTTTTTTTTTTTTTTTTTGTAACTCCATTAAAATCTGAAAGAGAAAAACAGAAAGGTCTAATGTTATTATCTGAAAAGAATCAGGTGAAAAATTATGCTCACAAAAGAATATTTAAGTTTCACTGTTTTTAAAAAAAAATTTTCTTCTCAAAATTTAGTCGGAAAAAAATTTCCTGTACTTTTAATTTCAATATTTGTACCTTAAAAATTTTTTTTTTACAAAACATTTAGATTTATTTCTAAATTTTAAAACTGTTTCTCTAAAAGTTTTTTTAAGGAATTCGACTATTTATCTAGAGAGTGTTTTAGGGCCTGAATGGTTGAGTGGCTAGCGCTCTGGCGATTGGTACCACACGTTTCGGGTTCGAGTTCCGGCGGTGCCATGGATGTTTGTAGAGGTTCGGAACCCACTTTAAGCCGTCCCGGTCTCATATGACAAGAGCGTCACGGAGCAAAAGTCAGACTTCTACCTATGGGTTCTCCATCACAACAGCTCTCCATCCATGAGTAGATCACTCATGGGATGTCCGGGTCCCTTACTGCAGGACATTGAGGATTAGTCACAGTCAACAAAATGTTTTTTATTTAATAAATAATTCCGTTGTTTGATTAACAAATTGTTTTTTTCATAGTTAAAGCTGTATGAAATGATTTTACTGTAGCACATCGATATACGTTTTTAATCCGTTCCACAATCTTTTTAACGTACACACAATAGGACGCAATGCTAAAGCCGTAAAAAATGCTTCTATAATAGTACCTTGTTATACGTCTTTATTCCTTCCCAGATTTTGGGATATACACCAAATAGGACTTAGTGTTAAAACCGTACAAATTGTTTCTAAAAAAAATTAACCTCAAATTCTTGAAAAACTGGGCAAGATATTATTGATATGATGCCAAATTTGTACCAAAGGACTTCCATATGTTTATAATGGACACCTTCATGTAAGTGTTTTCGAAAACGAGGATAAGATAAGTTTATGGAGCGGCTAAGGAGGATAAGATAAGAATTTTAAGTATTATTAAATATTATTTTTATTGTTAAGTATTATTATTATTATTAAGTACTAAGATTATTATTAACTCCATAAAGCCACTCCACTCCATTATTAACTCCATTTAATTTAAGCCATATTTAACTATTATTTAATAATCTGTAGAATTTTAAGTAAATGATACGTATAGCACAATTGGTTTTTTTTTTTATTTTTTTATTTATTATTATTTTTTTTTAAGAATGCGAATTATGAATATAAAATAGACAGCACTTCATGTTTTACGAAATGTTATGGATATATTCTAAAATCAATATAATTGATACAAACCACCAACACCCCCCACACACACACACACAGGAAAAATAAATAAACACTTTGGTTCCATACAAAACATTTTGTGATCGCAAGCTTATGGTTTTGAGACGGAAACATTGAATCCACATTACAGTCGAGTAAATTTCGCGGGAGTAAATGTTTCACTCGATTTTTGAGTGTTTCGAAATATATTTCTCTGGTTATAAGTAAAAAGATAAAGATTTGCTGGGGTTTTGTTCCAGTACCCACATTTTCTTCATTGTAAATCAGAAAAGATTTTCTTGTACTTTTATTTCACAACTTCGTTTTTTACCCTAAAAGTTATTCAATTGGTTCACTTCAAGTTACGCTTTAGATACTATACAAAATAAAAGTTTTAAAAAAGAACATTCTACTGAATTTTCAAAATATGATAGGATAAAGATAGAGGATTAAGAGTTTATTTCCCTCTGCCCTATTCTCACAGATTTGTCAATGCATATTTATCGTGCTGAACGACTTTCATCTGACCTTGCCTCGTGTATTCTGGATTTGTAGAGTGATGGCGGTATTTATTAAATAACAGAGTCCTGTATCACGGGAGAGCTTTATAGAAATCTTGTTTATGTAAACAAGGAGTAGAAATGTGATGTTTTGAAATATTATTTTAAAAGTAAAAAGTATTGAGAGGTTTAACAGATATATTGGAAATGGAATTTTCTCTTCGAAATATAATTTGCTATTTTTTATTATATTTTTTTAAGAAAATGAACATTCTAAAAGAATATCCCGATATTACTTTTTTTCTGTGTGTTGCGAACTCTTTGGTTGTCGCAAAGGTAAGACGAAATATGGGTTTTATTAATAATATATATATATATATATTCTTCTAACTTTAACGTTTTCTAAAATTAAATAATGTCAGGGCAAAAACTCTACATCATACAAAAACAATTCTGTCTTTGTATGTTTTTTTTTTTTTTTTTTTTTTTTTATTTGTAACTCCATTAAATCTGAAAGAGAAAAACAGAAAGGCTTAACGTTATTATCTGAAAAGAATCAGGTGAAAAATTTTCTGTGCACAAAAAGAATATTAAAGTTTTTTTTTAAAAGATATTCTTCTCAAAAACTATTTGGAAAAAAAAATTGCCCTGCATATTTTTTTTTTAATTTTTTTTTTTCCTTTAAAAAATGTTTTTACAAAAGATTTAGATTTATTGCTAAATTTTAAAACTGATTCTAAAAAAATATTTTTAATGAATTCAAACTATATTTAAATGCAAAGTGATTTTTGGTTAATATATAAATTTAGTTGTTTTATAAACAAAATCATTTTTTTCTTATAGTTAAAATAACACGAAATGCTTCTATTGTAATCTATTTACGTTTTTAATCCGCTCCATATTTTAAAGCATATTCTCAATAAGACGCGATGTTATAGTCATAAAAAGCTTCAATAAAAATCTTCTTCATTGGCACAGCAACCCGTGATGGGACAAGCCCAACTGGCAGATTTACAGACAAGGGATGTTTTCTATTGATGGGGTAGTGTCTTCAACCCTATGACCAAAGCTCTAGTCATACTAGACAGTGGAATATGGTTTAAAATAGATTCCGAACCACTATAAACTTCCATCGGACAACCGGAATCGAACTCAAAAATTTGTAGCAGAGTGTGTGTCACTCGGCCATCAGGCCTTAAAGTATAATCACTAGGCCATCACGCCTTAAAGTCTAATCACCAATCATCAGGCTTAAACTATAAATTAACTATATAACTTATAATATTAACTATTTTTTAGATATTCCTGTAAATGTTTTCAACTTACTAGGATTTTGATATTCGATTATTTCCCTTTCCCGTGGTTTTCATTTATAACGACCTGCTATACAATCTGCAACACTCTGGCCTTTCGTATCACAGGCTTTAGGTTCGAATCCTGGTGGTAGCATGGATACTTGTGAGTGTACGGAATCCACGTTAAACTGTAGGTTCCGGTCTGTTTAGCTCTCGTGGGAACAAGATGACAGTAGAGCGACAAACCATCGTTTTTATATCCTAATTTACGGTTCTTAACTTACATTTTTTTAATATTTTACCCAGTTTCTAATCCTGTCACATTCTCATTAAAGTTCTTTTTATGATCTTAATACGAAATATTTAAAAAAAAGGAATTTAAGAATTAAAGTCTAATTTAAGACTTTGTGGATGTAAAATTGCATAAAAATCATATTTTTAACTTCACCAACAAATTTCAAGTAACCTAAAATTAATCAACAACTCTTTTCAGGCCAAGCAATGAAGCGTTTGAAACTTATTTAAAAAAATTAAGCTAAAAATATGTGCACTTAAATAAAACAATAAAAGCATAAAATGGGTTAATGCACCAAACTTTCATTATTCCACTAAATCCCGTTTTAGCTCAGAGTTATAGAAATAATTAAACTTGCAAAATAAATTTCAAAACTTTTAACGCAACCATTACGCATTAGAAAAGATTTCAACATCCCGCTATTAATAAATCTTTAGTTAATTACTTGAAGTTTCATACAACACTGGGAACTTTAATTCATTTAAAGGGTAAATGGAATTTTCTTTTAAAGTTCATTTTGTTAAGAAATTTATTAATGCAGTTTCTTAAGTATATATTTTTTTTCTTTTTATTTTAATACGATTGGATAGTTTTATTCCTAGATAAAAAAATTTCGATTTTAAAATACTTGTTATTCTTATTAAGTTTGTTTATTTTACTAAATTTAGTAATTTGAAACTAGTGATATTCTCTGTTAAAAATATTTAATAACAGAAATAATATTTATAAATTTTTTCAGTCTTAATTTATGCAAATTTGAGAGCACACTATGACTACACCACACCACATCACTGTGCCTAGAGCTGAGTTGCCCCTTACAGCTTGGGAAAGATGTGGGTGGAAGTCTTATTGGGCTCCGTGACGCTCTGCGGTCATATGAAACCTGGACCTACGGCTAAAAGTGGGTTGCGAAACACTACAACATCCATGGCACCGCCGGGATTCGAACCCGAAACCTGTGGTGCTGAGCGCCAGAGCGCTAGTCACTCGGTCATCAATTTGGAGAGCAGCAAGGCACGTTCGGTTTCTGAACAGTCTGGTTCGAAATGAAATGCGAAAAAAGAACCGCCAGACGAGTTAGATAAATCCGAAAGCCAGAAAGACTTTCCGTTATTCCTGAGAAATAGGGAATGATGGTAAGAACCCTCCAGACGCTTTTTTGTGTTTTCATTCTATATTGTGTGGCGAAATGTTGGAGAAAATGCCTTAGCTCTTGTCCTTGATGTAAATCTTGGGTAACGCTAAAATATTGCTACGTATTTCCGTTTTAAGAGGGAAGGACCACAAGTTAAATCTGCCCTGCATTCGAAGACAAGAACTTTTTGAAATTTTGAAACAGGTATTAAAATAATGGCACCATGTCCATGAGCAGGAGGATGAAACGCTCGATAACTTTTTTTTTGCTAATGTTTCCACTGATTAAGTGATAATTCAGATTACTGAGAAATTAAATGCAACTTCTGAACGTGAACAGGAAACAGAATTAGACAAAAAAAATAAATCTTAAAGATTGAGATTTTAATATGCGCAATAAATAGTTTTTTGGGGGAAAGATGGATCAAAATAGAGATAAACACTTTTCCTCTGTTGGTGACAAGATCATACTAATTTACTGAGATCTTCTGGTTTTTCTAGTTGGCAAGAATATGACTAAGCATAATCATTTGGAAGAATATGTCACCGGTCTTATAAAAAGCATTCTAAAATGAACGAGTAATAAATGTATTCCACTTCATGTAAGAACAATTGTAAAAACACTACTAAATTTGCGAAAGAAGCAAAGCATCTTAAGAAATCAGTCACCCTTCTTATATGTAAAGACGGAAAGGGTAAATCAATGTAATTATCAGCATCAGGTAAGGAGAAATGTGATAAATATTTAGTAAAATGCAATCCTTTGTGATATGCAAATTTTTTTTATAGAACACCCGATGAAATTTTTTTACAACTTAAACAAATGCTTTAATTTCACAAAATTTTCAAATGTAAATATAATTTTATGCACAAATTTATTATAATTTCATAGAATTTCAAGCGGAAAACAGTATTTTTAGTATTTATTTATTAATATATATATATATATATATATATATATATATATTTACAAATGATTAAATACGTCTAAAAGGGTAAAAAAAAAATACTTCAAAAAATAGAATAAAAAAGATTAGGTAAAATAAAATTATAATTTTATATTTTGAAAATTACTATTAAAATAAAAATAATTTTTTCTTTTTTTTTCAAATTAATAAAATAATTTTTTCTCCCTTTTAAATTAATAAAATAGTTTTTATAATTTAAAAATATTTTTATATTAAGAGACATTTTTTTTTTTTGTTAAATGGGTTGACATAATGGGAAATTAGCTTAAAAATGGAATCGAATCAACCCTATTGAGTTAGTGTCGTAAAATTCCCCATGCGTGTTTTGAGAGGTTAGCATCTTATATCAATTTAACACATGAGACTTGAGAAAAAGTTGTTGCTGTTGTTGAGAAAGCTGTCCTCATACACAAATTTAAATTGATTTTATCCTTCACAATAATTACTTTCACTTAATTAATAATTAATAATTACTTGCTTAATGTACATTATTATAATATAACTAGTTGACCCGGCAAAACGTTGTTTTGCCATATACATTATTTCTATAAAATATTTTTTTAATTAAATAAAAAAAAAAAAAACTATAAGTATGGAAAAGTGGTTATGATTGGAAGAGGAATGGAACGTTGCAGACAATGACGGCGTATAAAATGATAATACACTAACCATTTATTTGTTTCATCCTTTATATTTTATTAAATTAATAAATATATTTTAAATTACATTATATAATAGCTGTATATACATCAAAAATAGTTATTTACATATTTACTACTAATAATGGCAATTAAAAAATAATCAACATCAATCTCTAAGTGCAATGGAGTGTACGATATTTTTGGTTGGTCTGTCTTTAGCCAACAAAACAAACTGGATGGTTTACCCACACGCGAACATGCCACGTATAGTTGTCCGTGGGGAAAAAAAACGGTGTGTCTAAATCAAGCCACAAACAGACATCGTTTGGCCTTAACCGACTTATTGATTGCCATTGCGAATGCCAATCTTTGGAAATTGAATACGTTTGAATTCAATTGGCACATCTGTGGGAATCATAGGGATTCGTGGCAGCATATATTTTCGCCTCGGACTTGCCATTCAAAAATGCTGGCTTCGATAACGTTTTTGGCATTAATTTTTAAGGACTAATCGTGTTCCATTGCACAGCCATGGTGGGTTCAAATTACGAATCAAAATAACCGGAGATCCAACCTTAATTGTAAAATGATGCGGTGGCATGCCTGGTAAATTCAATGAATTCAAAAAAGAAAATTTCTTTTTTTCTTTTTCAACATTACGCCACAGCGATGATGATTTTTAAGCAGAGTTGATCTCATCAGCGTACGTTTAACGTGGAATGGCAGGAATGTTTGCCTCAAATCACCTGAAATGAGTAACCAGAGTGCCGCCAAATAGTTTGTCGTTATAAGATTTTGCTGATAATCTTATGCTTTTCAATTACAAATAACACTTACTTTACTGGAATCCAGATTCGCCACAATAAAAGAAAATTACAACACAATTACACCTGTAAGTTAAAACGCAATAACAGCCATCTTTATTTTCTTAGAACAATAATAAAGTTGCCAATTTTGCTTAACTAAACATTAACACACGCTACACGTGTAAATATAATTTAATGCTACACGTGCAAAGAATATAACTTAACAAAACATTAACTTAAGACATTAACACGCCACACGTGCAAATGTAACATATTCGTTCTCTTTATTATTTGACTTACCTTTAACAATGATATAATATTTATTTAACACGTAAATATTTCTCTTTTAAATTAAAAACTATTCCCACAAAAACGTTGCGTATAATATATACAGGTAAAGCAACGGCCGCTGTTGGCGCGAGTTCACAATACATGTTGATTTATATAAGATCACTTAATTAAATAAAAGTAAAAAAAAAAAGCCGATTAAAGACTTTAATTTTTTTGTTTAAGCACACGTGCTGTACAGTCATGACTAAGAAATTTAAAAAAACCACTACATTGTTTTACGAAAGAAATTTTAAAAATATTTCGTGGACCACCCTATCACTTAGGGGTTTAAAAAATAGATTACGACCGATTCGCAGACCTACCAAATATTCACAAAAAATTTCATAATAATAGGTCAAGCCGTTTCGAGGAGTTTGGCAACAAACACTGTGACACGAGAATTTTATATATTAGACTAGTTGACCCGGCAAACGTTGTTTTGCCATATACATTATTTCTATAAAATATTTTTTTAGTTAAATAAAAAAAAACTTACTTACTATAAGTGTGTGGAAATGTGGTTATGATTGGAAGAGGAATGGAACGTTGCAGACAATGACGGCCTATAAAATGATAATACACTAACCATTTATTTATTTCATCCTTTATATTTTATTAAATTAATAAATATATTTTAAATTACATTATATAATAGCTGTATATGCATCAAAAATAGTTATTTACATATTTACTACTAATTATGGCAATTAAAAAATAATCAACATCTATCTCTAAGTGCAATGGAGTGTACAATATTTTTGGTTAGTCCGTCTTTAGCCAACACAAAACAAACTGGATGGTTTACCCACACGCGATTATGCCACGTATAGTTGTCCGTAGGAAAACACGGTGTGCCCAAATCTAAGCCACAAACAGACATCGTTTGGCCTTAGACTTATTGATTGTCATTGCGAATGCCAATCTAATTGGAAATTGAATACGTTTGAATTCAATTGGCACATCTGTGGGAATCATAGGGATTCGTGGCACCAATATATTTTCGCCTCGAACTTGCCATTCAAAATGCTGGCTTCGATAACGTTTTCATTAATTTTTTAATGACTAATCGTGTTCCACTGCACAGCCGTGGTGGGTTCAAATTACGAATCAAAATAACCGGAGATCCAACCTTTAACTGTAAATGATGCAGTGGCATGCCTGGCAAATCCAATGAATTCAAAAACTCAATTGGATAATTTACAGCTTCATTGGCAACGCAAACTGTATCGATAGATTTGTATGACACCAAGTTCCCTGCCAACAACTGTTGTATCCTGGAATTTAAACCATTGACGTCCACATTTTTTGCTGCCAAAATTGCTCTTTATGCCAACCAATCAAGAATTTTTTAATTGTGTGCATACATCGGGAAATATGTGGTCGATGAGATTATTTTTGCGAGTCGATGATTGTACAGAAATCTATCGGAAATTTTATGCATCCAGTATTTTCATGTACAGCAATTTTTCCATCGCCATTATCTAAATGTTGCTTTGTGAATGTTTCAGCGGATGGATCTTGAAGCATTTGAACCCGCATGTTTACTTTTAGATGTAATTTTTCAACATTACGCCACAGTGACGATGATTTTAAGCAAGCGTTGATCTCATCAACGTACGTTGAACGTGGAATGGCAGGAAGTATTTGCCTGAAATCACCTGAAAGGAGTAACAGAGTGCCGCCAAATAGTTTGTCGTTATAAGTTTCTGCTTCCGATAATCTTATGCTTTCAATTGCAAATAACACTTACTTTACTGGAATCCCAGATTCGCCACAATAAAGAAAATTACAACACAATTATACCTGTAAGTTAAAACGCAATAACAGCCATCTTTATTTTTCTTAGAACAATAATAAAGTTGCCAATTTTGCTAACTAAACATTAACACACGCTACACGTGTAAATATAATTTAATGCTACACGTGCAAAGAATATAACTTAACAAAACATTAACTTAAGACATTAACACGCTACACGTGCAAATATAACAGTATTCGTTCTCTTATTTTTTATTTGACTTTACCTTTAACAATGATATAATATTTATTTAACACGTAAATATCTCTCTTTTTAAATTAAAACTATTCCCACAAAAACGTTGCGTATAATATATACAGGTAAAGCAACGGCCGCTGTTGGCGCGAGTTCACAATACATGATGATTTATATAAGATCACTTAATTAAATAAAAGTAAAAAAAAAATGAAGCCGATTAAAGACTTTAATTTTTGTTTAAGCACACGTGCTGTAATGTCATGACTAAGAAATTGAAAAAAAAACCACTACATTGTTTTACAAAAGAAATTTTTAAAAATATTTCAGTGGACCACCTTATCACTTAGGGTTTAAAAAATAGATTACGACCGATTCGCAGACCTACCAAATATGCACAAAAATTTCATAAGAATCGGTCAAGCTGTTTCGGAGGAGTTTGCCAACAAACACTTTGACACGAAAATTTTATATATTAGATTTGCATTCTAAGTATCTCCCCGGCATTACAGTTCATGCTGGACCACTGCCGTCTGCTTACTGGCAGATTCCAAAACAGCAGATGTTTTCTTTTTAGGGATAGGTTTGGCAACGTAAGGCTCTATAGTCCTATTAGACTGGGAGCTACGTTTTAAAGTATAATTTGCGTTCATTTCAATTTAATTAATTATTTAATTTCATTAATATAAGTTTGTTTGGTACACTGAAAAAAAAAGACGTGTTACTGACGCCTTTTGTATTGAAACTTTCAAAAAATTGTTTTATTTATAATATATAATTAATTAATTAATTTCATATGATTAATTAATCAATTAATTTCATTAATTATATATTATAAATATACAATTCTTTATTTCATATGTTACATCTGTTTAAAGCTGATTTCGAATTTAAACAGTGAATTTATTTTTAAATGTAAATGTTTAAATTAAGTTTAATTATGTTTAATATAAAATAAAGTTTCATGTAAATACTAATCTGTCATTGCAGTTTTCAATTCCTTCTATTAGCTCACATTCTCCCTATATATATCTTGTTCAAATTTCCAATCGTTCATGAAATACTTTTATTCATACACTCAAGTTCAAATACATTTTTTTTAACTCGTAGTGGAGGACACTTCATGTCAATACATTTTTTTCCAATATTAATTTCAGTAATTAAATTGAATTCATTAATTTTATTTTTTTTTTTTTAGATTTAAGTTGCATGTATTTACCAATAGATGGCACCAGATAAACTTAAAAAATGAATGAAAATTATTTATAAAGGACTTTCTGCAATAGAGTGTGAGAAAAGAAAGTAGGAATTGACTTTAAATTTTTTTTTTTATATATTACTTGTTTCAGTGTACCAAACAAACCTATCTTTATCATTAACAGTGTCAAACTTAAATGCTGCGCCTGAGCGCATGTGGAAAACCGAGTAACTGTACTCTGAACGGAAATCCTATAATATATATTATTAATATATATAATAATATATAATTCCATATAACAGTGATGCCCCATATCCCCTGAATATGAAAAAGAAAAATGCAAAGATCATCAATGTGCATCACTAATAATATTAACAACAATAAAAATTATATTTATTGTTATACAATTTCAATTATTTTTTTTTTTTCCATATTATGTAATTAACATTTAGAAAGTAAAATTTGAAATTATTCTGATTGTAACTAAAATCACATCCAAAATACCTTTCTCAACTATTACACCTCGGCATTTGAATTCCTTTGACTTGGCTGCATACCAATTTTCTACAAGATAGCTTTTCAGAGTGTGTATGTTACATCTCGTGAATTGATTTAGATGAAAATAGTTCTTCTCTAGGAATCGGTATTGTTCACGCGTCAAACCATTTACGACCTGTTGCATGTCGAGCCAATTGTTCGCTAATAAAAGGAAATAACGCCACATATGTATCGATCCTGCTGGAAATTTTGTAGTGATTTTATCCTTAGTTAGCGCAAATATTGTACAGTTAACCTAAAAGAATTTTCAACAAACAGTAATGTGTCACCTTATCCACGTTAGTGAGTTAATTCTAATGTAAATAAGTGGAAAGCAAGGTTGGTCAATAGTACATCAATAATTATATTAATAACAATAATTATTATATTTATTGTTGAATAATTTTATTTATTTTTCCTTTCATATAATATAAATTCTTTTGATATGATATTTTTTTTTTCATTGCAAAAAAGAAAAATCTCCTCAAAATTACCTTTCTCCCTATTACACCTCGACATTTAAATAATGCCATAATAATTTTGACGCAATGGCTGGTCAGTGTGTCTTGCATCTCATCAAATCAACTTAGATGGAAATGGCGTTCCTCTTGGATGGGTATTCGTCTCGCATCTAAGCATTTACAACCTGTTGAATGTTTGTATACTGCTCATTCACGAGCTAACGGGATAAAAAATAATAGGACATGTGCAGATAATGAGATAAGATAATTTATATATTTTTTTGAGCCTGTTAGATTTGGTTTAGTTTGATTTTTGTTGCTCTACTGTCATTTGAGCACAGGCACAGGTTAATTAAACAGGGACCCGCAGTTTAACGGGGATTCTAGCCAAGTCGCCATCAAGCGAGAATTGTTTTCCAGTGTTTTTCACAAAAAAAAATACTGGATAGTTACCCCTAAAAGTCCTTCCAGAAACTACCCTCTAATTTCCGTCGACGGTTTACCGTAATATACATAAACAGGCTCACCAACGTGCACAATAATAATAAGACATTTTTGACAACTTGAAGAAAATTTTAATAAGCCAAACCAATAATGTATTTAAAAGCTTTTCAAGAATAACATATCTTGAAAACATATCTTTTTTATATTTATTTTCTGTTAAAAATATGACACTAAAGAATTGCAGGGAATATATCATTCTCTTCACTACAGTAATTTAATTTGACTCTATCCGATGGATCTGCACTTCATAATCACCTCGATCTATACAGGGGGCAAACACTATTTATCACTTTCCTCCGCTCTTATGAGGGGAACTCATTCATCTCAAGAGGATGATATTTTTTTTTTCTTTTTACTTTTTTATTCTTTCGTATTTATCTCTTAACATCTCTTTTTTTATCTCCGTAACAAATATTTTAACGTCATTTTTGAAGTTTTGAAGTCTCTCCATTAAAACCATGGCGCTGAAGGTACATTAAAAAGTCTTCTGAGATTCCCAAAAGAGTGTCAAAAGTTTCGAGGTTTGTTTATCATCAGCCTGTCACTTCTGATTCAAGTATTCATATTACACGTGCTTTTGTGTTTTTGTGTTCAGGTCTTTTATTATAAATATTTCATGCGTGTGAGAATAGATATGCAGAAAGATTTATATTATTTCCGTCAAAATTAGTTTTGAATAAAAATGTAAGATCAATTTCATAACAGGTTTTAATTTTTTTTTTCACTAAAATGTTTATAGATTAATATGTGTAAGAGAAGACACCTTTTTATTATTTCTATATATAGTAATTAATTACCGATTTTTATATACGATTACTTTTAATTTTCTACTTTGTCAAATAAATGTTTTTTATTTCGCATTTTTTAAATTCAAATGTTTGTCTCAATAAATTTACTTTTGAAGATTCCTAAATTCATATATGTTTCAATGAATGTTTACCTCTGGAATTTTTTTATATTCGCAAATGTTCTTTTCATGTTTATGTTTTTTTTAAAATAATTTTTAAACGATTCTAAAATTGATTTTAATTAATTTTGATTTTTAAATAATTTTTAAATTTGCAAATGTTCTTAATATTTATATTAGAGATTTTAAAATTCACAAATATTCTTAATGTTTATGATTTTTAAAAAAGATTTTCAAATGCCTTTAAAACTGATTTTGATTTCTTAAATGATTTTTAAATTCGAAATGTTTCTTAATGTTTATATTTGGATATTTTTAAATTAATGTCAGTAAGCTGCTCATTCACGAGATAATAAAAAAATAACGGGGTATATAGAAATCATGAGATAAGATAACGGGATATGTTTTTTGCCTGCCTGGAATAGTTTTTCTTGGTTTCCCAAACTAAACGTAAATACTGGATAGTTACCTAAAGTTCTTCCAGGGAAGCTATCCTCCCCTAATCTCCATCTACAGAGTTTATCGTAATATACATAAACTGACTCACAATGTTCACCCATAATAATAAGACATTTTGACAACCCGAACTGAATTTTAATAAGCAAAAACCAATAATTATTTAAAAGCTTTTCATCCTTTTCAAAATTAACATATCTTGAAGATCAACTTCTTTATCTTTTCTTATTAATATTTATTTTCTGTTACAAAATATGACGCTAAAGAATCAGGGGAAATTTATTATCCTCTTCCACTACAGTAATTTAATTTGAGGTCTATCCGATGGATATGCACTTCATAATCATCTCGATCTATACAGGGGCGGGAACACTATTTATCACTTTCCTCCGCTCTCTGGAGGAACTGATTCATTTCAGAGAATGATATTTTTTTTTTTTTTTTTTCTTTTCTTTTCCTTCTTTTTCGCATTTATCTCTACTTCAACATCTGCGTTTTTATTTCCAGTAAGAAATATCTCTAACGTCATTTTTGAAGTTTTGAGTCTCTCCCTTAAAAGCATGGCACTGGATTTTTATTAAAAGAATTTTGATACTGCAGAGTGTCAAAAGTTTCGAGGTTTGTTTATCAGCGACCTGTCAGCCCCATTCAATAAAATATTCATATTACATGTGCTCTTTTTGGTGTTGCGGTATGTTTAATATAAATATTTCATGTGCGGAAGTAAACAGATATGTGCGAAAAGATTTATATTATTTTCGTCGCGTTTCTTTTGATTGAAAATGTTGAATTCATAAAGTTTATATTCTTTTTCTCAAAAAATGTATATAGATAAATATCTGTAAATTCTTTTTTTTTTTATTTTTTTATTCATAGTAATTAATTATCTTTCGATTTTATACTCAATTACTTTTAATTTTCTATTTAGTTCAATAAATGTTTTATTTGGCACTTTTTACACACAAAAATGTTTATCAATGAATTTAAGTTTGGAGTTTTTAAATTCACAAATGTTCTCAATGAGATTTATATTTAGGAGATTTTTATACATATATGTTTTTCTCAATAACTTTTCTTTTGAAGATTCAAAATTCATATATGTACACAATGAATGTTTACATATGGAGATTTTTAAATTTGTAAATGCTCTTAATGATTATAATTGTCGATTTTGAAATTCACAAATGTACTAAATGAATTTATATTTGGAGATTTTAAAAAATGCTTCTCAAAAAATTTATTTTAGAAAATTCTAAATTGATGTAGGGTTGTAATGAATGTTTTGCTTGGAGATTTTAAATTCGTAAATGTTCTTATGTTTTATCGTCTTTAAAATGTTTTTAAAATTGATTTTTCATTGATTTTGATTAATTTTGATTTTTAAATGATGAACTCAATCAATTTATAACTGGAGATTTTTAAAATTAATGTCAGTAAGCTTCTCATTCACGAGCTAACGGATAAAATAACGAGACATATGGGGTAATGAGATAAGATAACAGGTATTTTTTTTTAAGCTTGGTAGAACTCTTTGCCAAAAGAAACGGAAATACTGAACAGTCTCTCCCTAAAAAAAAAAAGTCCTTCCAGAAACTATCTTCCCATAATTTCCCGTCTGCGAGTTTATCGTAATATACATAAACAGACTCACCAATGTTCCTCAGTAATAACATTCTTTGACAATTTGAAAGAAGATTTTTAATAAGCAAAAACCAATAATTATTAAAATCTTGCCATCCTTTTCAAAATGAACATATCTTGAAGACAGCTTCTTTTTCTTTTCTTTTTAATATTAATTTTCTGTTAAGATATGACACTAAGAATTGCAGGAAATTTATTATCCTCTTCACTGCAGTAATTTAATTTGACTCTATCCGATGGATCTACACTTAATAATCACCTCAATCCATACAGGGGCGGAACACTATTCATCTCACTTTCCTCCGCTCTCTCTGGGAGGGCAGTTCATCTCAAGATAATGAAATTTTTCTTTTCTTCCTTCGCATTTATCTTTTAACATCTTATTTTTTTAATCTCCACAAAAATATCTTTAACATCATTTTTTGAAGTTTTACAGTCTCTCCTTAAAAGCATGGCGCTGAAATTTTTATTAAAAGTCTTCTGAGACTCCGGAGTGTCAAAGTTTCGAGGTTTGTTTATCATCGGCCTGTCCTTCTGAGTCAATAATGTTTTCATATTACATGTGCTTTTTGTGTTTGTGTTGAGGTCTGTTTTATAAAAATTTAATGTGTGCGAAAATAGATATGCGAAAAGATTTATATTATTTCAAATCAAGTTTGCTTTGAATTCCAATGAATTCATAACAGGTTAGATTTTTACAAAATGTATATACTTTAATATGTAAGAAGGGGGAGCTTTTTATTATTTATATATATAATGAATTAATTCTGATTTTTATACAGGATTACTTTTAATTCCTTTTAAGTAATAAATGTTTTAACTTCACATTTTTTAAATTCATAAATGTTCTCAATGAATTTATATTTGGAGATTCTTAAATTCACAAATGTACTCAATGAATTTATATTTGAAATTTTTAAATTTATGTGTATTACATAATAGAACTTTTGAAAGATATACTTCCAAACTTGTTTTCAATGACTGTATTTACACCTGGAAATTTCAAATTCACACACAAATTTTTTAGCCAATGTTATTTTTCTTTGCACACTAGGCTATGACAACACACTGGTCTTGGAATGCATTGGACTGGCGCTGCAACGATGTTACTCCACTAGCAGTACCCAGGAAGTGCGTGTAGCGAGATCAGCTACGGACGTTGAGGAAAAAAAGACCGCAATACTCTACGATCATGTTAGACCGGAACCTACGGGTTAGTTGATTCCGAACTACTACAGACATCCATGGCATTGGCCGGACCTCGAACCCGAAATCTGTGGCACCGAGTTCAGAGGCGCTAGCCACTCGGCCATTCAAGCGCCTGTTCTTAATATTTACATTTATAGATTTTAATTTCACAAATGTATTCAATGAATTTACGTTTGGAGATTTTTAAATTAATGTCGGTAGCTGCTCATTTACGAGCTAATGGCATATAGGGATAATGGCATAAAAATACGGGATATGTTTTTTAAGTCTGCTAGAATTGTTTTTCCCCAAAAACACGGGAATACTGATAGTTACTCTAAAGTTCTTCCAGAAACTCTCCTTCCTAATCTCCTGTCTGTCAGTTCGCCGTAATAAATACACTCACCAATATTCACCACAATAATAAGATATTGTGACAACTTGGAAGAAAATTTTAATAAGCTAAAACGAATAATTATTTAAAGCATTTCATATTTTTCAAAATAACATATTTTGAAAATCATCTTTATCATCTTTTCTTTTTTAATTTTTATTTTCTGTTACAAATATGACGCTAAAGAATCGCAGGAAATTTATGATCCTCTTCACTGGTAATTTAATTTCCCACTCTATCCGATGGATCTGCACTCATAATCACCTCAATCCATACGTAATGGGTGGGGACACTATTTATCACTTTCCTCAGCTCTCTGAGAGGAACAGATTCATCTCAAGAGAATGATTTTTTTCTTTTTCTTTTTCTTTCGCATTTATCTCTAAACATCTGGGTTTTTTATCTCCCGCAAGAAATATCTTGAACGTCCTTTTTGAAGTTTTGAAGTCTCTCCTTAAAGCATCACGCTGACATTTTTATTAAAAGCTCCTGAGACTCCAGAAAGTGTCAAGTTTCAGAGGTTTGTTTATCATTGGCCTTAATCCTTCTGATTCCACTAAAGTATTCATATTACTACATGTGCTTTTTTGTGTTTTGTGTTGAGGTCTGTTTATTATAAATATTTTTTATGTGCAAGAAAATAGATATGCGAACAGATTTATATTATTTCCGACAAAAATGTGTTTTGAATGAAAATTTAAGCTTGAATTTCATAACAAGTTTAAATATTTTTTTTACTAGACTTTTTATATAAATTAATATGTGTAAAAGTACTATTTTTTATTATTTTTTACATAGTAAATTAATTACCGACTTTTTGTAAACGATTAATTTTAATTTCCTATTTAATCCAATAAATGTTTTCACATTTTTAAATTCATATATGTTTTCAATGAAAGTTCATATTGAGCCGGTTTATAATTTCTTAAGTGTTTCTAAATAAATTTCTATTTGGAAGTTTTTTAATTCTCAAATGTTCTCAATGAATTGATATTTGGAGAATTTTAAATTCTCAAATCTCAATGAATTAAATGAGAAGTTTAAATTCTATATGTTTTCAATGAATGTTTATATTGGAAAATTTTAATTTCTTAAATGTTCTAAATAAATTTTCATTTGGAGATATTTAATTGTCAAATATTCTCTATGAATTGACGTTTGTAGAATTTTTAATTCATAGTTTTCAATGAATGTTTATATTAGCAATTTTTAATTTCGGAAATACTTCTCAAAGAATTTATGTTTGAGATTGATAATAATGATTGATCATAAATGAGTTTCAGATTTGAGTTTGATTAAAATTTGGGATTACCTTTGCTGGTTCTTCTTAAATGCGTTTCAAATTTAATAAGCAGTTATTTATTGAATTTTTAATAGCATAAAGAATTTTTATAAATGTTGGGCATTTGAAAATAAAATTTCTCGCATTGAAATATCAAAATCTGTAGCACATTTATCATGTTCAGGTATAACAATACTCACGAAGAAAAAGTGAATAGGTTTATATTTTAAAAATGTAATTTTTTTGTTTTTTATAGGGCGTCTCATGTTAAATCTGCAGATTAACTCTGAACATACAGTATCATAATGTTTACAAGATGCTCAAAAACATTGAATCAACGTAAATCTGAATGTATATAAATAAATACGCCTTGAATAGGAAACGAATTCATTATGTTATCTAAAACGTACTGTGATCTCTATCTCAACTTTACAATTGGTAAATGTGTTTGCAAATCTACATGTTGTTGTTGTTGTTGCTTATTCCCTTGATTTAGAATCCTAAACCAAGTCATGCTGCATCAATAGATCGTAAACGGTCCTCCCCTCGTTTCCAACAGTTGCCTCCACAGAGGCACCAATGCAATCACGATGAGATGAGAGGGAGACACGATGGCAGAACAATGACAAACGGTGCATGTTTCTCGTCTCCATTGAAGGTCAAACACTTAGTGTTACCAGTCCTTAGTTCTGCTAAAGCCGTTTGAGCAGATCCTAGGACAGGAGGAGTTGTCTGTAAGGGCATACCAGATATTTATATAACAGATAAAAAACCCTCTGTCTACAGCATATAAATAAACATAATTTACTCATCGAAATTTATTAAGAACAAAATCAATAAATATATAATAATATAAATACCTAAACTAAAATTGCTTCAGACTACTTAAATAATGGTATTCCTATATTTGTTATTTAATGATATTAAAAATTTACTCTATAATTAATGCACAACCCTTTATAACTTTTTTTGCATATAAATATAGAAGTAAACACAATCCACCCCACAGAAATGAAACTAGCCTACATAATTCATAGAATAACAAACCAATATGCATGTCAAAAGAATGTTCAAACTAAAGATTATATCAGACTATAGTAACAGTGTCATTCCTATATAGGCTATTTACTTGCATTCAAACCACACAATATGTTCTTGAATTGCTACACAGCAAGAAACATATCACTTTTACATATATGAATTTATAAGTAAATACAATCTTTCCTTCAGACAAACTAAAAGTATCTAATTCGTGAAAAATACTATATATCGTTTGCTTTTGTAAAGTTTTGCATTTTTATATTTCAGGTTTATATATATCGTTTGTTTATCCATTGATAATCGTTCGTTTTTATTTGTTTTAAATCTTCATATTTCTGGATTTAATATGTTTATATATCTTACATTTATTCATTTTAATCGTTTGTTTTTATATTTTACACTTATTTTATCTTTTTTATATGCTGATATTTTCTTATTTAGGTGCAAGTTTATGTTTATGC
Source organism: Caerostris extrusa (assembly GCA_021605095.1). Lineage (NCBI taxonomy): Eukaryota > Metazoa > Arthropoda > Arachnida > Araneae > Araneidae > Caerostris > Caerostris extrusa. The sequence goes on along the minus strand of BPLR01017312.1, from coordinate 17,273 downwards.
ATGTTATCGCTTCTTTTTATTTGCTTTATATTTTTATATTTACGGTGCTCAGTTATACTTATATCGTTTGTTTATATTTATCCATCAGCATATCCCTCTGAAATGCAACTAACGTACCTAATTCGTAGAATAACAAATCAATATGTATGATAATAAGAATGTCGAAACTGATTATTTTGGACTACTGTAATTGTGGCATTCTCATATATGTCACATAATGGCATTCAAACTTTTAAATATTTTCTTGAACTAATTCACAGTATTTCCTAAAACAAATATGGCCCACATCTTTCACGAAAAAAACACAATCAGAAATGAAAAACCAGAATATCCAATTCATATAAAAACCAATGGTATAAAAAGATCCACTTTTCCGATTCCATCTGCCGGAAAATGCTTCATAAAAATTTGAAGATAATACAGGGAATGATAATGTACAAGAGCAAGAAAAGACAGATAACAAACATTACAAATGAATTCGCACGGAATGACTCTTCCATCGTTCTCATCTTCTGATGCTCATAATAAACAAATCTCTTTCAAAAGAAGAAAGTGGAGTCATCCAGCGCAGTAAGAGAATCCAGTCGATCAAATCGAGAAAATGTGCTCTGTCGTTTCTCCGGCACTTTCAATCCTGACACCCTTTTCCGAATGCCATGTTCATCCATCCCATCTGTTCTTCTACAAGAAGAAGAAGAAAGAAAGAGTGTTTCCTATTCTTTATACAGTCGTCTTAAAGATCCATCAATGCAAACATATTTCAATCATATTTTGTTGGTGAGTAAAATTTGAAAGCGATCTCTATTTGCCATAAATTGTTTTCTTTATCGTCTCAATGCGTTTTCTCGAATGATTCACAATTTGTAATTTCTTTTATGTGATACTTGAAGAAGGAGTCAGATAAAAAAAATATATATATATATATATATTTTTTTTAACATGAAACGATATTTTTGACACAAAACATATAAAATTCTTAATAATTTCCGTAATGCCACGTCCTCTATTGTTAATGTATCGAGAGTTGTTTTTTATTAATTTATTTTCTTTATTTGTTTTATATTTTCCTACTTACAGTGTCCCTTTTAAATTTATATTTCGTTTGTTTATATATTTTTATCGGTTATTTTTATTTACTTTATATTTTCCTATTTATTGTTCTCTTTTATACGTCTATATCGTTTGATTTTATTAGTTTTATATTAAGGCTTCATGCGTTTATATTTATACATTGTTTGTTTATACATTTATAATCGTTTGATTTTATATTTTATAAATCATGAACTTTTTTATTTACTTGATATCTTCCCATTTACAGTGCTCTTTTATACTTATATATCTTTTTTAGGTATTTCATCGCTTATTTTTATATTTTTTACATTCAGGATTTAAAATATTTATATATTTATACATCATTTGTTTACACATTTTATAATCGTTTGTTTTTGTGTTTTATAATTAATTTTTTTTAATTTTTTTTTATTTTCATATTTTCGGTGCTCCTTTGTACTTATATATCGTTTGTTTATATATTTATCTATCAAACTATCCCTCTGAAATGCATACCTAATTTATAGAATAACAAATTAATATGTATAACAATAAGAATGAAGGAACTAAAGATTATTTCAGATTACAGTAGAATCGCATTTCTATATATGATACTGAATTGCATTCAAACCTTAACATAACATCTTGACATAAACATAACACAGCCCTTTTATAAAACAGAAAACTTTTTGCATACAAATTAATTAAGTATACACAAACTTTTCTTCAGACTTGAAACTAACGTACCTAATTCGTAGAAAAAACAAATCAATATGTATGATAATAAGATTGTCGAAAATGATTATTTTGGACTACTGTAATTGTTTGCATTCTTATAATATATGTTACATAATGAAATTCAAACTTATAAATATTTTCTTGACTAATTCACAGACTTTCATAAAAACAGACATGGCCTATGTTTTTCATAAATGAGACACAATCAGAAATGGAAGCCAGAATATCAATTCGTATAAAAACAAATGGCATAAATGCTCCTGTTTTCTGATTCCATCTACCGAAAATGCTTCATAAAAATTTTAAGATAATAAATAGGGAATGGTAATGCACACAGAAGCGGAAGAGACAGATAACAAACAAATGAATTCGCATGGAATGATTCTTCCATCTTTCTTATCTTCGTTCTCTGATGTTCGTAATAAACCATCTCTCAAGAGAAGAAAGTGAGTCATCCAGCATAGCAGGAGAGTCAGTCGGAAATCAGAAAATTTGCTCTGTCGTTTCTCATCCGGCACTTTCAGTCCTGGCACCCTTTTCCGAATGCCATGTTCATCCATCCCATCTCATTCTTCTACAAGAAGAAAAAAGAAAGAAAAGAGTGTTCCTATATGCAGCCGTCTTAAAAGAACCATAAATACAAACATATTTCAATCTATTTTGTTGCGAGGAAAATCTTTATAGAAAAGGTAGGATTTCTTTTTCGTTTTTAGAGTGAAAGCGATCGCTATTTGCCGTAAATTGTTTTCTTCTCAATGCGTTTTTCTGAACGATTCGCAATTTTTGAATTTCTTTATTGTGATTATTGAAGAAGAAATGAAAAAATATTTTTAACACGAACCGATTTTTTTAGTAAACCTACAAAACTCTGAGCAATTTCAGAATGCCGCATTTTCTATTGTTAATATACAGACAGCTATACTTTACTAATGTGTCTTTTTTATTTGTTTTTATAATTTTATACCTGTGCGTCTTTTATATTTATCTATCGTTTGTTTACATTTCTTTATCTTTTTTATTTATATTTTCATATTTACGGTGCTCTTTTATACTTATATATAAATTATTTATATATTTCAACGTTGGCTTTTATTTATTTTAGATTTAGTAATTAAAATATTTATATTTATATATCATTTGCTTATAAATTATAATCGTTTGTTTTTATGTTTAATTATTAATTAATCTTTTTTAATTTGTTTTATATTTTACTATTTACGGTGCTCTTTTACTTATATATAGTTTGTTTACATATTTATCTATTAATCTATCCATCTGAAAAGTAACTTGAGTACCTAATTCGTAAAATAACAAATCAATATTAATGATCAACATTGATGACAATAGGAATATTGAAACTAAAGATTATTTCAGATTACAGTAAGAATCGCATTCCTATATATGACATTGAATTGCATTCATACCTTAAAATAACAACTTGAATTAATAAACAGCACTTTATGAAACAGAAAACTATTGCATACTAATTTATAAGTTTACACAAACTATCCTTCAGACCTGGAAACTAATGTACCTAATTCGTAGAAAAACAAATCAATATGTATGATAACAAGAATGTCGAATAATATAGATTATTTCAGACTACTGTATTTGTGGCATTCCTGTACATGCTACATAATTGCATTCAAACTTTGAAATATTTTCTTGAACTAATTTACAGAATTTCATAAAAGCAGCCATAGCCTGTACTTTTCTTACAACTCCATGAATAAAACACAATCAGACATGAAGCCAGAATATCCAATTCGTATAAAAACAAATGGCATAAATGCAGCAGTTTTCTGATCCCATCCACGGAAAACGCTTCATAAAAAGTTAAAAGATAATACAGGGAATGATAATGTACACAGAAGCAGAAAAGGCAGATAACAAACATTACAGATGAATTCGCACGGAATGATTCTTCCATCTTTCTTATCTTCGTTCCCTGATGCTCGTAATAAACCGTCTCTCGCAAAAGAAGAAAGTGAGTCATCCAGCGCAGTAAGAGAATCAGTCGGAAATCGAAAAAAATTTGCTCTGTCGTTTCTCATCCGGCACTTTCAATCCTGACACCCTTTTCCGAATGCCATATTCATCCATCCCATCTCATTCTTCTACAAGTAGAAGAAGAAGAAAAGAGTGTTTCCTATTCTTTACGGGGCCATCTTAAAAGAACGATGAATGCAAACATATTTCAATCATATTTTGTTTTGCGAGGGAAAATTTTTCTATTGAAGGTAGATTTTTTTTTTTTTTTTCGTTTTTAGAGTGAAAAGCGGTCGCTATTTGCCATAAATTGTTTTCATCATCGTCTCAATGCGTTTTCGAATGATTCGCCATTTTGAATTTCTTTATTGTGATTTTTAAAGAAGAGTCACATGACGACAGATTTCTTTCTTAACACGAAACGATTTTTCATTGAGGAAAAACTAGAAAATTCTTAGTAATTTCCATAATGTCCCGTTCTCTATTGTTTACGTATCGATAGTTATTTTTTATTAATTTATTTTCTTTATTCGTTTCATATTTTCATATTTACCGTGCCCTTTTATATTTTATATCGTTTGTTTATATTTTTAATCGTTTGTTTTTATTTTATTTATATCTGTATATTTCTGGATTCAATGTGTTTTGTATTTATATATCATATGTTTTTATATTTTACATTTTATTTATCTTTTTTTTTTATTTGTTTTACATTTTTATATTTACCATACTCCTTTTTTTAATTACATATCGTTTGTTTATACGTTTTTATCATTATTTTATTTGCTTTATATTTTTGTATTTACTGTTATTATAGTATATCGTTTATATATATTTTATCTATATATTTTTATTTATTATATATTTATCGTCTATTTTTATCGGTTTTATTTCTTTATGTTTCGGTTATAATACATTTTATATATCGTTTGTTTACATATTTTTTCCTTTTTTTTTTTATCTTAAATTTCTGATTTAGTGAGTTTATATCTATATGTTGTTTGTAATAATCGTTTTTATTTTTATAATTAATTTATCTTTGTTAAAATTTGTTTTATGTTTTCATTATAATTATATTTAGAGTGCCACTTTTATAGTTATACCTCATTTGTTTATATATTTTTATAATTTATTTTTATTTACTTTATATTTTACTGATTTACTATTATCCTTTATACTTATATATTATTTTCTTTTATTAGTTTATATTTCGAATTTATATATCGTTTGTTTATACATTTATAATCGTTTTTGTATTATGTTTTATAATTAATTTATCTTTTTTATTTGTTTGATATTTTCATATTTAGGGTGACACTTTTATATTTGTATATCGTTTGGTTGTTATTTGTTTTATTTTTTGTCATATTTATGGTGCTCTGTTATATTTATGTATATCGTTTGTTTATACATTGATAATTGTTTATTTTTATTTGTTTTTATATTTAAATTTCAAATTTAATGTATTATATCTCATTCATTTGGGGGTAGAGTTACTCGCGTCCGTAGCATAGCTGGGTAGTGCTAAATGAGTAACAGCGGTGCAGCCCTTGCTTATGGCATAAAGACTAACTGTCTCTCTCTGTTGCCAGCTGCATTAGAACAACAACATGTATCATTCATTTATACATTTATAATCGTTTGTTTTTATGATTTATAATATTTATCTTTTTTTTTTTTTCTTTTTATACTTTTATATTTAAGGTGCGCCTTTTATATTTATACTAGCATATCCTATTTTTATATATTTTATTGCTTGTTTTTATTTTTTATATTTCAAATTTAATGTTATATTTATATAACATACGTTTATACATTTATAACTATTTGTTATCTTCTATAATTAAATTTTCTTTTTTATTTGTTTGTGTTTTCACATTTACGGTGACCTTTTATATTTATATATCGTTTGTTTTTATATTTTATACTATCAGATTTAATGTTTGGTGTTTTTTATACATAAAATATTTTAATCCAAATTATTTATTTCATAAATAACTTTATAATTTTTAAGATATGAAAATAATGAAAGTTCAATAGCATTATTCAAATATAAATTAATGGTTTTGTAATTGACAAAAATATGGTGATATATTCTTAAATTTCTAACTAACTTTCTTCTAACTTCTAGCTGAATTAAATAGCAAAATGTTTCAGACACATTTGAAATGATTTTTACGTTATTTTCTTTATATAATTATCCTATTTATAATGCCAATAGCTACATTATTTTATTATTATATTATACATATTATTACACTATTTCCAATTTAGTCAAATATTTGTATACATTTTGTAACTGTTCCGAGTCAGAAAAACGCACATTTTTTATTTTCAGTCTATGTTGTTCAGTTGATAGAAATGCCATGATTTAAGATTTATTTATTGGGACTTATCTTGATAACGCTGTGTTCTCAGACATTTCTGTACTTTCGTTTCTATTTCGCGAAAGATCAACTGCGCCTTCCAGCGCTTGCTATTTTTTTTAATTATTTACTTTTGTAACCTTTTGTTCTTGCTCATTCTTTTAGCAGTTTTTTTTAGAATGTTCCTCTTTTATTAAACTAAAATCTTTGTTAGATTTGTTAAGGATATTTAGTTATATGGTTTTATATATAGCTTTTGTTTTTTAAAGAAAATATTTAAAAAAAAGGAACGTATCATGATTTGTCAAGTGTTTTCTTGTTAGGTAGTTTTAAATCTTATATATTTATTTAATGTTAGGTTATCGTGTGTTAACTTGTGTTTTAAGAAAAACATTTTGATTATAAAAGCAGACACTGTAAGTTAGTTAAAAGTTAAACTATAATGTTTAAAGTTCTATGCATAGCAATATAATTATGCATATAAATATAATCATGAAATGCACTACATCATAATGCAATCAACCAATTATCTCGCAATATACTACATCGTAATACAATCGTATCAATTATCATCATAATGCAATCATACTTATCATGTAATAAAATATATCATTAATGCAATCATACCAATTAGCATCATACTACATGATAATGATAAAATTATAATATACTATATCATAATGCAATCATACTGATCATCATGCAATATTTCATAAATCACACCATTTTTATGATATAACACAACCAAACGAAATTTATTGCATTTTCATTAAGTATTAAAATTCATTAACGTAAATATAGTTTTGTTTCATTTTCTAAAATATTTATCAGATTATAGATAATATTTAACTATTTTTTTTTTTTTAAATAGATGTGTGTAATTTCATATACACATTATTTTTTAAATTTTCCTCAATTCACAAGCAATATACTATAACCTAAACATCTTATTTATGATTTTAACATAAATGTGCTTAAAAGCATTTTTAATTTTATTTAATAATCAAGTTAGAGAAAGTATAAGACAATATTTATAACATTTATATTGTATAATTAACCATAAACATATTAAAACAGATATAAATTATTTGCAAATAAATATATCACGTAAATCATCTACAAAAATATAATTATTTACATGATAATGCTAATATCATTTAAATAAAATGTTTCATTGTTAAACAATATTTAAAAGAGACATTTTATATTCGTATGTTAAACATCACTTAAATGAAACAATTGCCCATATTTGATTGTTTGGAACTATTGGAGAATATGGAAAGCGCTCAATAAAGTGGAATGAATAATGCAATGAGATCCCAGTACAATTACTAAATCTCCTCGCTGTATGAGTAATAGCCGAAATCTTCCTTCAGTACAACACTATCGGCTTCCTTTTATCTAAGGTTTTCCCTGCGAAGCGCTAGAGCACACAATTACTCAGAGCAACGATGATCCACCGGACATCAGTATCTCTCTGGCGTCATCAATAAGGATTAATAGCGACGTCCGATTCAATTCCGTAGTATGGAACCTCGACATACCGCTCGGGAGAGAACGCTTCCTGCCCAATCAGCGCCTCGTCAGAGATGGCCCCGCAAATCACGTGAGGAGTCGGCCGACAATATGCAAAAGGAATTTTTCCAATGAGTCCCATTCTTGGTGGAGATCTTGCGTGGAGGAACAATGCGAGTGCTTTAATTTTCGAGGCTACACTATTAATTCAGGATTCTGCCTATGGGATATCTTTATCAAAACGTGCGTTCGTGCTTTTGAGACATGCCGTTCCCGGATTGCATGCATCCCCCTTTTCAGGTCTGGAAACTGGAGAAAGAGTCATTCCGGTCTGCCATCCCTCATGCATTGAAGGAGATGTTTCCTGAATATAGGTTGTTCTGAGATTAAAGGATGGACTAATGGTCTTGCCTCCCACCAATCAAAAATTGTTCAGAATAATTTTGTGCTGTTAATAGTCGAAAGGGAACAATTACGAGTAGATTTATTTTGGTGGAAATGAATTTTAAACGATTACGAATCTCGATATCAAATAAATATAAATATTTTCGAAAATAAATACTTATATACCTAATTAAATACGTCTCATTTATGATAACGTAGATAGAAGTGTGATCGCGGTTTGTTTAAATGAAAAATTCCATTACTGTATTTGAATAAATGGTAATTTAATAGACCAGCATGATCTTTAGCGATTTAATTTACCAGGTGTATTACGGCTGTCTTATTTATTAACTTATTTATATAAATTACCAGGCTGGCTCATTTGTTATTCTTCTAATTTTCCATATATAGTAGTAGCTGACATTTTGCTTATTTATGACCACTTGCAAAAATACATTGAATAGCGATTTGACAGTATAATTCGCTTCCATTTTCTATTTTGTTGTTGTTGTTTCTCAGTGCTGTAAAATGATGATCTATTTGTCTTTTAAATAGAGACATAAAAGACAAATAATAATATTATAGATAAATAACAGTTTTATATACGCATTTATATTTGAAATATTTCTAAGTTCCAAGCAATATATCATAATCTAAACATGTTATTTATATTTATTAACATAAATGTACGTCATCATCATCATCGTCATCAGTGGCGCAACAGCCCTATGTTGTACCAAGACCGTCTGTCTACTTGCAGATTTCGAGACAGGAGATTTTTTCTTTACGTGGTAGGGTTGTCAGCCCTACGTCCAATGCTCTACAGTCTTTTAAATCGGTACCTACTGTTTAAAGTGGATTCCGAACCACTACACACACATACATGATATCGCTGGGACTCGAACCCGAAAACTGTGGCACAGAGCTCTAGAGCAATGTACTTTGTGCTTAGAACATTTTTAATTTTATTTAGGTATTTAAGTATAAATCAAAAATATTTATAGCATTTACATTGCAAAAATAACCATAAATGTATTAAAACCGATATAAATTATTTGCAAATAAATATATCATTTAATTCTTCTATAAATTATGATTATTTACATTATATTATTAATAATATAATATTAATATTTACATTATATTAAAACAAATACTTTCATAAAACAATAGCAAAATACATTTTATATTCCAATGTTAAACATCCTTTAAATGAAGCAATTGTTCCATATTTCATTGTTTGGAAATATTTGAGAATATGGAAAGTGCTCTACAAAGTGGAATCCCACAATAGAGATCCCAGTACAATGACTAAATATTCTGGCTGTATGGTGATAGCCGAAATCTTCCTTTCAGTACAACACTATCGGCTTCCTTTATATAAGGTTTCCCCTGCGAAGCGCTAGAGCACGCACTTACTCTGAGAAACGACGATCCAATCGGAAATCATCATCTCTCTGGCGTCATCAATAAGGGGTTAATAATGCCGTCCGATTCAATTCCCGTAGTTCGGATACTGGACAAAACGCACGGGAGAACGCTTCCTGCCCAATCAGCGCTCTCGTCAGAGACGGCCACGCAAATCACGCGAGGGAGCCCGGCCGGGACATTATGCAAAAAGGAATTTTTCCAACGAGTCCCATTCTTGGTGGAGATCTTGCGTGGAGGAACAATGCCGAGAGTGCTTTAACGTTCGAGGCCACGGCATTCAGGATTCGTCCTGTGGGATGATCTTTATCAAAACGTGCGTTCGTGCTCTTGAGAATGCTGCTCCCGGATTGCATGCATCCTGTTTTCGGGTTCTGAAACTGAGAAAAGAGTAATTCCGGGATCTGCCAACTCTCATGCATTGAAGGGGATGTTTTCGGGAAACAGCAGGTTGTTGTGGGGATTAAGGGACGGACTAATGGTCTTGTCTCCCACTCATCAAAGCTGTTCAGCATAATTTTGTGCTGCTAATAGTCGAAAGGGGATTATTACGAGTAAATATATTGTGGTGGAAATGAATTTTAAATGATTATGAATTTTAATATGAAATAAATATAAATATTTTTCATAAATTAATATTCATCTGGCTAATTAAATACGTCTTATTTATTCATGATAACATCCATACGAATTTGATAGCCGTTGTTTAAATGAAAGATTTCATTAATGTACGCTCAATTAATGGTAATTGAAAATTATAGATTGGCATCATCTTGAGCGATTAAATTTGTTTTTATCATGGCTGGCTTATTATTTAAATTACCAGCTGCCTTATTTATTATTTCTTTCCGTATATAGTAATAGATCACACTTTGTTATTTATTATTAAAAAAAATACATTAAACAACGATTTGGCAGTATAATCCACTTCCATTTCTTTTTTTCTTAATTTTTTTTTTTCTGTGGGCTGCCTGAATGGCTGAGTGGCTAGGCACTCTGACGCTCGGTATCGCAGGTTTCAGGTTCGAATCCGGGCAATGCCATGGATGTTTGTAGTGGTTCGAGACCACTTTAAACCGTAGGTCTTGGTGTAACAGGACCGTAGAGCGGTTGCGGGGTATTGTTACTCTGCGTCCGTAGCTTATCTTCAAACTACACGATCTTCTTCCCTCCTGGGTAGTGCCAAGTGACTAACGTCGTTGTAGCGTTTGCCTTAAGACCTCTAAGACGACTGTCTAAGTGTTTGCCACTTGCATTAGTACAAAAAAATTTTTTTCCTTGCTGTAAAATAGTGAGCTATTTGCCTTTTAGCCAGAGAGAATCATTTTCTTTCATTTTACACTACTGAATTAATTTACTAAAGCCCATTTCACTCATCTTGAGTAAAGTTTAATCTGCTATAAATCTACTGCTGTAGTATGCATGTTGTGCTAAGAGATTGTACTAGGGTGTGGTTGGGTTGATATACTTGAGGCACAGGTTGGAGAACACACGCAAACACTACATTTACACACACACAAACACTACACATTATTTACACACACCCAAAGACTACACATTATTTACACAAACCCAAACATTACACAAGTACAATATTTAATGCCTTTTAAAGTAATATAATTATAGATACATAGAAGGATTCCACTTCTAAGCCAAAATTCCGAAACTCAGCTACGCGCAGGATGCGCGAAATTTACTTCCCTCTCCTGGTGAGAGTTTGTAGGCCAACTAATGCGCCGGGATGCGCTAAATCTATTTCCTCTCGGGATGAGACTATTAATTAAAAAAAGTTTCACAGCGGGAGCGCAGGTAATGCTGTATTTCCCTCTCAAGTGAATCTCAAGACCGAATAAACTTTTTCTGAATGTCACCGGGTGCGTTTTTTGCCAGTGTGTAGGAAGTCCCCTACACAAATGAAAAATATTTATTTATAGAATGCATTAACATGGATTCTCACTACGACATGTAGTTAAAGATATGGTGAATAACGTAGTAGCAAAAAAATGATATTAATAAAGTACAAAAACAAAATGTCAATGTAACACATTAATTTCATGTAAAACAATAAAAAAAAATTCAGAAAATGTTATTTTTATGGTTGTTTTTAATTTACATCATACATTACTGAACTAGTGTTCTATAAGAAATATCTGGTAGTATTGCGTATTAAAACAGATATAAATTATTTGAAAATAAATATATCCTTTAATACCTTTATAAATTATAATTATTTCCATTATATTGTTAATATCATTTAAATCAATATATTTCTTTGTTAAACAATATACTTTTATATTCCAATGTTAAACATCATTTAAACGAAACAATTGTCCACATATCATTGTTTGGAACTATTGGAGAATATGGAAAGCGCTCGACACAGTGAAATCCCACAATAGAGATCCCAGTACAAGTACTAAATCTCCTTGCTGTATGAGTAATAGCCGAAATCTTCCTTTCAGTAAAACACTGTCGGCTACCTTTATCTAAAGTCTACTCTGCAAAGCGCTAGAGCACGCAATTACTCTGTGCAACGATGATCCAATCGGAAATCAGCGTCTCTCTGGCGTCATCAATAAGGATTAATAGCGACGTCCGATTCAATTCCTTGGTTTGGGTCCTCGACATACCGCTCGGGAGAGAACGCTTCCTGCCCAATCAGCGCTCTCGTCAGAGATGGCCCCGCAAATCACGCGAGGTAGCCCGGCCGGGACATTGTGCAAAAGGAATTTTCCAATGAGTCCCATTCTTGGTGGAGATCTTGCGTGGAGAAACAATGCGAGTGCTTCAACGTTCGAAGCCACGCCATTCGGAATTCGGCCTGTGGGATGTCTTTATCAAAACGTGTGTTCGTGCTTTTGAGACATGCAGTTCCGGGATTGCATGCATCCCCTTTTCGTGTTCTGGAAACTGGAGAAAGTGTAATTCCGTATCTGCCATCTCTCATGCATTGAGGGAGATGTTTCCGGGAAACAGGTTGTTCTGGAGATTAAGGGACGGGCTAATGGTCTTGTCTCCCACCAATCAAAACTGTTTAGCATAATTTTGTGCTGTTAATAGTCGAAAGGGAACAATTAGGAGTAAATATATTTTATGGATTTAATGAATTTTAAATGATTGCTACTCTCGATATCAAATAATTATAAATATTTTTCAAAATTTAATATTCATATGGCTAATTAAACTCGTTTTACTTATTTATGATAACATTGATACGAATTTGGTTGGAGTTTCTTAAATGAAAAGATTTCATTAGTATATTTGAATTAATGGTAATTTACAAGGCTTATTAGGGCTTATTTATTTATTTAAATTACCGGGCTGGCTTATTTATTATTCTTCTAATTTTCCATATATAGTTGTTTTTGTTCTAATGCAGTTGACAAAACAGAAATTGTTCATCTTTATGCCATAAGCAAGGGCTGCACTTCTGTTACACATTTCGCACCACACAAAAGGGCACGTGTAGCTTGAAGACATTCTACGGACGCGAGTAACATTACCCCCATAACACTCTACGATCCTATTAGATCGGGACCTACGGTTTAAAGGGAATTCCGAACCACTACACACATCCATGGCACCGCTGGGACTCGAACTTGAAACATGTGGCACCGAGAGCCTGAGTAATGTACTTTGTGCTTAGAACATTTTAAATTTTATTTATTAATATAAGTATTAGTCAATATTTATAACATTTACATTTCATAACTAACCATAAATATATTAAAACAGATATAACTTATTTGCAAATAAATATATATCATTTAATACATTTATAAATTATCATTATTTACATTAAATTGTTAATATCATTTAAATAAATATATTTTTTAGTGTTAAACAATATACTTTTATATTCCAATGTCAAACATCATTTAAATGAAACAATTGTTCCCTATTTCTTTGTTTGAACTATTGAGAATATTGAAAGCGCTCGACGCAGTGGAATCCCCACAATAGAGATCCCAGTACAATGACTAAATCTCCTCGCTATATGTGTAACAGCCGAAATCTTCCTTTCAGGACAACACTATCGGCTTCCTTTATCTGAAAAGGAAGATAAAGGAAGCGAAGTGCGAAGCACCTCTGCAAAGCGCTAGAGCACGCAATTACTCTGAGCAACGAACGATGATCCAATCGAAATCAGCATCTCTCTGGCGTCATCAATAGGATTAATAGCGACGTCCGATTCAATTCCTTGGTTCAGATCCTCGACATACCGCTCGGGAGAGAACGCTTCCTGCCCAATTAACGCTCTCAGCAGAGATGGCCAGTCAAATCACGTGAGGGGAACCCGGCCGGACATTATGCAAAAGGAATTTTCCAATGAGTCCCATTCTTGGGTGGAGATCTTGCGTGGAGGAACAATGCGAGTGCTTCAACGTTCGAGGCCACGCCCTTCAGGATTCGGCCTGTGGAATGATCTTTATCAAAACGTGCGTTCGTGCTTTTGGGACATGCTGTTCCCGGATTGCATGCATCCCGTTTTCGGGTTCTGAAACTGGAGAAAGAGTCATTCCCGGATCTTGTCATCTCATACATAGAGAGAGAGATGTGTTTCGGGAAGCAGGTTGCTCTGGAGATTAAGGGACGGACTAATGGTCTTGTATCCCACTCATCAAAGCTGTTTAGCATACTATAATTTTGTGCTGTTAAGAGAACAATTACGAGTAAATATATTTTATGCATTTAATGAATTTTAAACGATTACGATTATCAATATCAAATAAATAGAAATATTTTTCGTAAATTATTATCCATCTGCCCAATTAAATGCCTCTTATTTATTTATGATAACATCGATACGTTTAATCGCGGTTATTTAAATGAAAAGATTCGATTAATGTATTATCAATTAAGGCTAATTTATTATTATAGATTATCACTATATTCAGCAATTTAATTTAACAGGTTTATTAGGTCTGGCCTATTTATTTACTTATTTATTTAAATTGCCAGGCTGGCTTATTTATTATTCTTCTAATTTTTCATATATAGTTGTTGTTTTTTTTCTAATGCAGTTGACAATACAGAGATGGTTAATCTTTATGCTATACGCAAGGTCTGCACTGCTATTACTCATTTAGCATCACCTAATGGGCAAGTGTAGCTTGAAGATATGCTATGGACGCGAGTAACACTCTTCCGACCACAACGCTCTACGATCCTGTGAGACCGGTATCTACGGTTTAAAGTGGATTCCGAACAACTACAGACATCTATGGAACCGCGGGGTTTCGAACGCGAAACCCTGCTGACGCTGTGGTACCGAGTGTCAAAGCATTTTTAACATATACATTGCATAATTAACCATAAATATATTAAAACAGCTATAAATTATTTGCAAATAAATATATCATTTAATACATTTATAAAATATAATTATTTACATTATATTGTTAATATCATTTAAATAAATATATTTCAGCGTTAAACAATGGACTTTTTATATTCCAATGTTAAATATCATTTAAATGAAAACAATTGTTCCCTATTTCATTGTTTAGAACTATTGGAGAATACGGAAAGCGCTCGACGCAGTGGAAACCAACAATAGAGATCCCAGTACAATGACTAAATCTCCTTGTTGTATGAGTATAATAGCCGAAATCTTCCTTTCAGTACAACACTATTCTCTTCCTTTATCTAAGGTTCCACTCTGCGAAGCGCTAGAGCACGCAATTATTCTGAGCAGCGATGATCCAATCGGAAATCAGCATCTCTCTGGCGTCATCAATAAGGGATTAATAGTAACGTCCGATTCAATTCCCTTAGTTCGATCCTCGACATACCGCTCGGGAGAGAACGCTTCCTGCCCAATCAGCGCTCTCATCAGAGACAGTCAAGCAAATCACGTGAGGGAGCCCGGCTGGGACATTATGCAAAAGGAATTTTCCAATGAGGCCCATTCTTGGTGGAGATCTTGCGTGGAGGAACAATGCGAGTGCTTTAACGTTCGAGGGAACGCCATTCAGGATTCGGCCTGAGGGATGTCTTTATCAAAACGTGCGTTCGTGCTTTTGGCGCATGCTGTTCCCGGATTGCATGCATCTCGTTTTCAGTTTGTAAACTGAAGAAAGAGTAATTCCCGGATCTGCCATCTCATGCATTGAGGAGATGTTTAAGGGAAACAGGTTGTTCTGGAGATTAAGGACGGACTAATGGTCTTGTATCCCACTCATCAAAGCTGTTTAGCATAATTTTGTGCTGTTAATAGTCGAAAGGGAACAATTGCGAGTAAATATATTTTTATGGGTTTAATAAATTTTAAACAATTACGAATCTCGATATCGAATAAATATAAATATTTTTCGTAAATTAATATTCATCTGCATAATTAAATACGTCATATTTATTTATGATAACATCGATACGAATTTTGTTGCAGCTGTTTAAATGAAAAGATTCCACCAAATGTACGCTCAATTAATGGTGATTTAAAATTATAGATTAGCATTATCTTTAGCGATTTAATTTACCAGGCTTATTAGAGCTGACTTATTTGGCTTATTTATTCTTCTTCTAATTATTCATATATAGTTGTTGTTCTAATGCAGCTGGCAATACAGAGATAGTTACTCTTTTGCCATAAGCAAGGGCTGCATCCTGTTACTCATTTAGCAATAACCAGGGGACACGTGTAACTCGAAGATAAGCTACGGACTTGAGTAACACTACC
The DNA here is from genome assembly GCA_021605095.1 of Caerostris extrusa. NCBI lineage: Eukaryota > Metazoa > Arthropoda > Arachnida > Araneae > Araneidae > Caerostris > Caerostris extrusa. The sequence continues at coordinate 1,121 of BPLR01017312.1, read as the reverse complement.
CATACAACGCTCTATGATCATATTAGACCGGGACCTACGGCTTAAAGAAGACTCTGAACCATGTATAGTAATAGATCACATTTTGATTATTTATGACCACTTTGAAAAAGTACATTGAATAGCGATCACTTCCATTTCATTTTCTAATTGTTTTCTATGTTGTAAAATAGTGAACTATTTGCTTTTTTTTGCTGGAGAGAAGCATTTTCTTCATTTTACTCCTCCTGGGTTTAATTTACTAAACCTCATCTTTAATTTGCTATAAATCTATTGCTTTTGTGTGTACGGCCTGTTAGAAAATTGACTAATGCTCTGGCGTTTTATTACACAGACTTCAGATTCGAATCCTGGCGGTGGCATAAATGTTTTTTGGTGGTTCGGAATCCACGTTAAAATGTAAGTCCTGTCTTCTAATTAGCCTAAATGTAAAATGCCTAGTTAGCCCTCGTGCACACAAAATAACCGACAAACCAAACCAAACCTTTCAACAATTTGATATCTATAAAAACACTTTCCATCTTAAAGTGTGTTTTTCAAAAACACTAGTTCTCCATAACATCCGAAATTTAAAAGGTTTTATTCTTTATTTAACAAGCATGTGGTTTCTTTCTGTAAAAAATAAAAAATAAAAAATAAAAAATGATGAATAAGTGTCGGGGTTTGGAATGAGTGTTTTCGGGAAAATTTTTGTAGTTCCAGGAAGGAAAAAAATAATATTTAAAAAAAAAAAAAAATACAAAAATTGAATAGAGCTCAAATATCCCTTTCCGTCATTTTCAAATACGGGAAACTGCAAAATTTGAAAGTAGTATTCGCTTTTCAAAGCTATACAAAACTTGATATATTCAGCGGAAAATATGGTTCTGACATGCCGTAGGAAAATAATATATAATCCCTTACGAAAAAATTCTGTTTGTATATTGCTAAATATTACTGGTAAATAAACAAGATTATTTTTTTTTTTAAATAACTAAAATATTCAAGAAAGTTTTTGTTTCTAAAAGTAGAAACTGATTTGAATTTTTTAATATTAAAGTGCAATTTTTAAATATATATATATAATTTTTTTGTTTCCTTTTTTATCAATTGAATATTTTCGAGTGTTTCTAGCAATAATACGT
>BPLR01017311.1:0-51819 GCA_021605095.1 Caerostris extrusa | reverse complement strand
AAATTCTCTAGCTACCTGATAATGCCATGAAAATCATAAGTATATGTGGCGACTTTCCTTTTTGTTCTATAGGCGAAATTATTTGAACCATTAATTTCACTAGGACTGGAATTGGTCGAATGTTTTTGAACTTTTATTTCAAAGACATTTGAGGATGATCATATGTAATTTATTTAGATATAACTTATTTGTGATATATTATTTTAATCGTATATTAATTGCTCCACCTATATTTACCTGTGATGATCCCAGAGTGTCAATTCTTTTAAAAATATGCCGAAATCTATTGTTCTTGTCCTTTAAAAATAAATATATTATTTGTAGAGTAAACTCTATTCGTTCAGAATAGAGTTTTTGAATGTATTATATGTTAATGTGAATGTTAATGTATGGTAATCCATTGATGTAAACTCTTATTCATTTTATAAATATTAAATTATATTTTTATTCAAATCAAAGTGTTTCGCTTTATTTATTTCATTTATTTGTATTTTTTCTCTTTTTAAATAATCACTTGAAAGCTTTTTCACCTGATTAGCTCATTGTATGGTATTGTGGACTTAAGAAAATTTATTATCTCATTGTGATCTAAGAAAGTTGGGAGATACTCCAATGTGGAGATTCCGTTTGTATTTGATCGACATACTGATGGTAGTGATTTGGGTGTTATGTTATTATTAATGGCTATTGCAGTATTTTAATATATTTTAATGAATTGGGAGCTGGCGTAGTAAGTTTCTTGCAGTCATAGTATCATTAGATATTAATTATTTTTAAACACGTGTAGAATATTTAGCAAAGATATATTTTCCGTATTTTTTCATAGGGAGTCATTACTTCAAACTCCAAACTTTCAATTTCAGATATGAATTTGTACTTTTTAAAATTTTTGCAATATTTAAAAGAGAGATCTGCAGGTAATTTTTTTTTTTTAAATCAGCAACACTCATGTATTGTAAAAAGACGAGTCATAAAGAAAGCAAAATCGACACAGATAGTATAAATTTTTTGATTACGTCACCCTATTTTAGATAAAAGACACTGTAAATTCGCATTTAAATAGTTCTTCAGTTATCCTGTTACTTGCTTCATCTATTTTCATAATCTTAACTTACGTTTTATTAAATCCCATCTCTATATTCATTTCTACAGACAAATTTTGTATTTCCTATAAATGTGTTTTGAAAGCTGTATCTCGAAGCCCTTTTAATGTACTACGTAATCCAGCAATTAATTTTGTTCCACAATATATTGATAAATCTTTCTTATTGTAATGTTTTACTTGTTCGAATAGATACATTGTAGAGTTTTATTCCATATAGAAAAAAAAAAAGATAAATCTATAATTAATTTGCAAATTAAACTATTTTTTGTATTCAATACAGCTTCGAATTTACTGGTTTTTAATTACTCAATAATTGAAAGTAAACAATAACATTCAGGGCGGATTAATCCACTTTGGGACCCTAGACATTGTCTTCTTGCAGGTCCGTTTTCTTTTCCGCAAGAAATAAAGTAAGCAAAAATATAACAATAAATAAAACAAGGATAAATAATGTGAAAAACTAAAACTAATCTTAAATTTTTATTGATAAAAAATATTTAATATACAAGAATAAGTTTTAGTTTTTCTGAAAACTCTGAACAATTTATTTATAAATTTTAAAAATATGAAATTTATTTTATTAAATATCTAACGAAAGTTGTTATACGATAATAATATTACCTTAAAATTCAATTGTTTAATTTAACCTTCTTGGTTAATGTTTAAATAATTCAATATTTTTATGGGTTTTAAAAAATTCTAAATTATTTGAAGTTCTACTTTCAATAAGAATAATATATTTCCTTTAGATTTTTGATATTCACAATATAAAAAATAATATACTTTTAATTCATAGGATGCTAAAAATGCATAAAAAGCTAATATTATTCATATCGCTATAAAAAAATTCTATTGCACCTAATGTAACACAACCGATGTCGTAACCCCAAATTTTGAAGACCAGCCTTCTGAAAAACTCTGTAATGTATTCGCAATCAAGTAGGAATAACTCGCCAAAAAACGGTATCATTATTGAAGCCTTATGAACAGTAAAATTTCGAAAAATACATCGAAATTGGAACATGAATGAAAAATATGCCATGTTTAAGTTAACTATAAATTTTCAAAATTAATTTCAAGGAGAAAAAATCGAAGAGTCAAAAAATTGGAAAAATTACATTTAAAAATACCGTCTTGGCAACATAAAATAAAGGCAATAATGAGCTAAATCAATAGAACGCCAATGATAATTCCCATTACTGTTCGATTTTGTTCATTTGATCATAGAACGATCTTAAGTAAACTTGTTTACTTTTTACCCGCACTCTAAAAAACATTTTGTTCTAGCTATGTCATTATGATGTTCAGGTTAAAAAATATCACCTTGTTACACAGAACAACTTGGGGCGACGAGATATTTGCGGAATGGATGAGACAATGAGTCACAGGACCGGTTGGTTGTTTAATTGAGCACGAGAATAGTTTAAATGAAACTAGAACACCCCTTCACCCACGCACTAACAATAATACTAAATCCTTACGGTATCACATCGTTCTCGCGCGATTTGCTGAAATTAGCAATGGTTAAAGATCATGTAAATTATTTGACATGTTAAGCAATTTTGTCCTGTCTGCTTTTGTAAGTTTTTTATAGTAGATTTCCCATATGCGTTCTATTCTTTAGATAAATTTAAAAACAGAAAAAAATAATATGTTGATTTATACGCCTATTCATAGACATCAGTTCAAAACAGTTGGAGAAATTTTTTTTTTTTTTTCTCAGCATGATTTATAAGAGATTAAACTTTTCTACTACTCTATAGATAATTTAGGTTTACTATTAGTCTAAAAGATGAAAATTTTATGTTCTAAAATCCGGAGGAAATGTATGGAAATCCTGTTGGCCGAGTGAGTAGCACTCCAGCGCTTGGTGCCACAGGTTTCGGGTTCGAGTCCTGACGGTGGCATGGATGTTAGTAGTGGTTCGGAATCCACTTTAAGCAGCAAGTCCCAGCCTCATTTGACTGTAGAGCATTTTGGGGGTAGTGTTACTCGCATCCGTAGCATATCTTCAAGCTACACGTGCCCCCTGGGTAGTGGCTGCTTGCAGAGAAATGGTCAATACGACTCCAATCGTCGACGTAATTTAAAAACTATATCTTCCTACGTCTTCAACTATAGTAAATAAGACATCTTGACGCTTGAAATTAGAAAATTATTTTTTTTTTAAAAATCAACCATAGTAACATTCGCATTACACATAGAAAATTGAGTTAACAAAGAATAATATGAAAACAAAAATTTCAAAAAACGTTATAAGTGATCCTTATGAGAAGAATAAACCTGGTACACTGCTATCAAATAATTAATTCTCATTGTATTTTTGTCAGTAGTATTTTTAAATTATCGCGATTTGCTATTTGCCTTTCGGTTTCTTTTTTCTTATTTTCGTTAAAACATTTGTGACCCACTAAATGCACGTTACACTAAACATGATGAAGTAAATGCAATAAAATTTTGTTTATATTATTGACCATAACCTAAGATAAAGTGCTCATATCTGCTTTTGTAGTTTTAAGCTTTGGTGGTACTGAGCTTATGGCCGCCGTTGCGCGACTATCATTCACCTACACAAACCAGCCAGTCCATTTGCACTGATACTGGGCTCTCTTGCCTTGTAGTTTTCCATTCCACTGGAGGATTTCCCTCTTGAAATTTCACTGTTTTCAGCAAAGAGACCTGTTTAAAAATGGGACTCGTTAAACAGAAAAAGCGTGTATTAAGACGTCCAGGTTAGCTGTTGGATACTATTGAATGCACTCAATCCGACAACCATGTCTGGGGTGCCATTTAATTTGATAGCCAGACTCTATAGATTATCATATCGCGTATTATGTGGCAGCGCGATATAGTAATGATATTTTACACCCTGTCGTGTTGTCTTTCCTTCCATGACATTAAGACTTACATTTCAATAGGATAATGTCCAGCCACAAACGACATTAAGTTCTATTGATTATCTCCGTGCTTCTCAAATATTTTCCTGGCCTGCTAGAATGCCAGATCTCTCCTCAATAGACCATTTTTGGGTTTGATTTGGTTTATCGCTCTACGGTCATCTTATGCACACGAGGGCTTAACAGACCGGGACCTACAGTTTAAAAGTAGGCACCGCCGGGACTGGAACCCAAACCTGTGGTACCGAGCGCCAGAGCGCTAGCCACTCGACCATTCAGGTCCTGCATTTTTGGGTTCTGACGAGCAAGCTCTTTCGACCGTCCCAGGATATCATTGATTTAAGTCAATAATTAGAGAGATTTCGGCAAGAAAATCTATTCATATTTTTAAACTGTAATCAATACCAAGCCAGAATGACAGTTTGTACAAAGGTAAAAAATTGACAAAACAGTGAATTTCCTTTTCTTTCGCGCTCACCGCGTATTTTCTTTTACTCCTTGGTCTCTTTTATTCTTGCTAAATTCAGATTGCTAACAACTTTGTTACGACTTCACCCCCTCTTTTTTTCTTAACTTTTTTTTTCTTTGTCTTCATTATGTGTCCATATAATTTCATCCACATTATTTCCAAACTTTTAAGAGGCATCTCAACTTTAGGAACAGTGATGTAGTGTGGTGTAATAGTAATATTGATTGATCTATCAAACGTAGCTATATCTCTGAAAGAAAATATTAAATTGTTTTTGAAATTTTAATCGTTTATTTAACTATACATATATATAACTTTTCAAATGACATGGGTAATTGTTTCTTTGCAGAATTTTTTATTTTAATAAAAAGTGTTATTATAAATATGTATTATGATTTCTTTAGTATATTTCCTATCCGCTAATAACATTTCAGAGAAAAACAAATAACCTTAAACTATCTAATAAATGGTTACAAATTTGCTTTAAATTTTAATTCTGTTAAAACTAAATTCGGCGTCACACTTTATTAATGAATTGCTTTTATACATTTTTAATACATTTAGTAGCCAAAAATACATTAAAATCAATATTGAAGCAATTTAAGTTAGATGTTAGTTTTATTTAATAGCAGAATTTTCGGTAATTTATTACTTTAATTTTCCTCTGATGTTACTGATGATGTCTGAAACACTTTTTCTAAGAAAATGTTTGGTATAATATGACAATCAGGTAATCAAAGAACATGAATATGCGTTAAAAATCGCGAAGGTAAAAATTACATACATACAAAAAATTACTGAATACTTTTCATTTTCTAACTTGAGATAGTTTATAATGCGATTAAAAAAATTTGCCATAAAACAAACATTGTTTAAAATTTATTTAAAATGTGATCAAAAATAAAGTTGATTAAATTAAGTTATTTTCTGAAGTTTTAATGTCATCTATAGAGAGCAATTTGGAGTTGATCTTTTCATGGTTTTATGAAAGTTGAACAGTGAAAAAAAAGGTGGCATGTTGGCCAATTGGCTAGTGCTCTCGCATTTTGTACCACAAGCTTCATGTTGGAATCTTAGCAGTGGCATAGATGTTTGTTAGGGGTTCGGAATCCATGTTAAACAATAGGCCTCTGTCTAATTAGTCGACAGTGTAAAAAAATGACAGTACAGCGACAAAATAAAACAAACCATTGAAAAAAAATTAACATATCTAAAAGCTCTGAAATCTCATTTTAATTTTGAAGAACGTTTTGTCTTTACTTTTTGTACATTTTTATATTTCTTAAGACTATTTCTTTTCAAAGATTAAGACTTTTCAACCACACCGTATTTTGTAAATGTGACAAATCTGATTAAATATTGTCCTGAAATTACTGTATGATTATGATGCTGTATAGTTTGCGTAAATATTGCAGTTTGCTCCAACGAAGTAGTATTTTGTTTTTGATATTTCTATACATTAAAATTTTCATAACTTTTTTTAAGGCAAAATATTAAGATTATATGTATTTGCAATGTCTTTAATTCCCAGAAAACCACTAAGTGAAATTGGGTTTGGTTTGAACCTATTGCAACCTTGTTCAAAAAAGAAAACTCCAACATTCTCAAACAAAAAAAGGCCTTCATACCATAGATAAGTTCTCACAAGGTAATCTTGCAATAGCATACACCGATGGATCCTCTGACAAATTCCTCAATAAGGGAGGTGCAGGCATCTTCTTTCTACTTCCAAATGGAAGTAAATACCATCATAAAATGAACACCGGCCTGATAGCTTCAAACTTCGCCAGCGAGCTCATAGCAATTAAAGAGGCTGTTGCTTTATATCTAAATGACTCAAATATCTCAGGCCTCACTGATGGGTTAATGATTTTTCTGACTGCAAGTCAGCTCTGGAAGCAATTAAAAATGGAGAAACTAATATCACTTCTGCGATAAATGTTGTGCTCGAGGCACTGCACTGTAGAGGCAAATTATGTCATCTTCAATGAATTCCTGCACACGTCAAAATTGAGGGCAACGAATGCGCTGACTCTTTAGCCAAAGAAGTCAGGGACAATCCTGAGTAGATCATACTCAGGACTACCATCACACTTGCAGATGCTAACGCAGTTGCCAAAAGCCGACTAATTCCCTCATAACTTTAAGATGCCACTAATTACACGGACTTCAACTGCCTTAGGAAGTTGACATCAGTTATTAGCAGACTCAGAACTAATCATTACAGAGGGATGAAGATTCTCCCAGACAAGACCAGGGAATACATAGCCTGCAGAAATTGCCCCAACGCTCCCCTAACACCTAAGCACATTCTAGAGTGCCCAGCACTCACTCCCATGTTTTGCAATAGGGTATGGGTGCCAATCGAGGCCAACTTAAGAGAAGTCCTGTATAGTGAAGCGGGCCATTGCTAGTGGCCGCTATCGTGAAGACTTTTGACTTGATCTAACTTTGATAATTATATTTTTAAATCCATCGACACGATAGCAGCAACATATATTTAGTTAATTTTTTAAAAAATTGTTTATGTCTTTATTAATAAATAAGGTTAAAAAGTCAGTTATTTCAGACATTGAAAATAAATAATGCATTTTATTGAAGTCGTGATTGTTTATATATCATACAATATTGCAGCACAATATAAATAATAATACCATAAAAATAATGAAATGTTAGTCTTTTCCATACTTCAGTCTTTCATCTCTAATAAAAAAATGACTGAAAACATTATGAAAATGTCACCCATCAATAAGAATAAAAAGGCAGTGCGATGGATGACTATTTAACATTTAATCATGAATATAATTATTTATAAACCATCTATATATCTATACCTATATATATATAAATATGAAATAGCAACTTCTTAATATTTTCCCCATATTAAATCAACAACACACTACAAGAAATGTATATTTAAAAAAAGTAAGAAAATATAAATGATATTTAACAAGCACATAGTTAAAATATTTTCATAGAAAGAGAAAAAAAATTACACCTCAATAACAATGCTACAAAGATTGCAATTAAAAAACCCACGAATTACAAAATTCTGAATACAAAAATGAAAAACAAAAGTTTATGAGTAAATCATTTGTTATATTCCATAACAAAATAGATAATTATTGTAGAGTTCTGTATTTATATTTTTTAAAATTTTAACAATCTTATCTTTTTCTCGGTCATTTCATAATAAATATATATTTCATTTATCAATTTTACTGTTCAAAGATATATAAAGCTTTTTATATTGTTTTTAGATAACAGCTCAGGTTCATCATAAAATTTCAAGCACATTTTGAACATTATAGACATATGAATTTAAAAATCTTTTTTTTTTTCGCATACTGCACATAATATTAAAAACGAACAATATCGTTTATATAAAACTATAGAATATGAAATATTTATTGAACATGATTAAACAGTTTAATGATTCAAATAAAAGACAGTGTCTCTTCATAGAAAATTACAAGCTAAGCTATGAATGATGCAATGGAATTATCTTATAATTTTAAGGCAATCTTTTAAAAAGAACTATGTACAAAGAAATTGATAGTATGTCCAAACCATTCACCAATGGGTACGTAATGCTAAGGCATTATTTCATATTGTAAAATCCAAAGATATGATGGAAAAAAGTATCTCATAGTTGCCAAGAAATTCTCAAGAAGGAAGATTACACCAAGTTGGGAAGATTACACCAAGTTGTTTCTTTATTGAAAAGTGTGAACGAAACATTCACTTTCCTTCAACAAAGAGCAGTTATTAGGAAAAATATGTATTCGAGTTGGTTTTGAAAACAGATAGTTTTCATAAGGAGATAAAAATTATCTTTTTCCGTGTAATTTTTCCTCCCTAAAAATTCCTTGGCTTATGTCCTAGAATCTGTCTTTTGGCAATGTCCCCATTTCGGAATCTTGCAAATATTGAAGCTCTTGCAAGTCTTTGAATTTTCCTGGTCTTTAATCCTAGTGTAATTGGCTGCCAGGCACATGATATAATGCAACTAGAAGAAAAATATGCTACTGTAAGAAAGCCAGCTTTTTGTAGTAGTTAATTATAAATTCAAATAACAAATTTTATTGTGTAGGGTTATCAATCTATTACATTTATTAACTTAAATGAAAAAAGTTTAATTCAACGTAGAGTTTCAATGTTAGAGTTTGTAAAAAATATATTTCTTACAAATTCCGGATTGAATACTTGGCTCATTGATTTCGTTTAATGGCACAAGGACACCTTTGATTAAATTGCGCCAAACAGATTGTTTCAACTAAAATTATTAAGATAAAGTACTTATATGTACTTATATGAATATGTAATATATAAATAAAGTACTTATATGAAAGTAAAATATCAATAACGGGTTAAATGAAATAACACAACGATGTTTAAAACAAAATTAAATATAAGCATGAGGCCAATATTATAAGCAAATAAAACAAATATTGGGAGGGGGAAATGTTTCTGAATGAATCAGACAAGGCCAGAATTGGTCGAGATAAATACCAAAAAAAAGGCTGAATCTTATTCTATTTTATGTAGGGCATTCGACCAATATATGTTTGCATGCATATATATGACCAATATAAGGGTTGCTTGCATATATATGACCAGGATATAGGTTGTATAGCATATATAAGATTAAAACTAAATTCCAATTTAACCATCAGAACAACAGAAGAACAGCTACTACTCTCACAAGATTACGGATGAAGTACTACAAAAATGTGAACATTTCTGCTGATGGCGTTAAAAATACCAAAAATGTGACAAATGCCCTGATGTCGATCTTACTCCTCTTCATGTCTTTAATTGCCCAGTTGTTGCAGTCGCCATACATTTTCTGGACCATCCCTCGGAAAAGGATTTATACTCCGAGCTGACAATCAGCATGGCCAATAACAATAGCTAGCTCCACGATATTTGAGTTTCTTGTACTCTTCAAGGGATACGATAACAACAACAAATTATTTTAAGTTCTAAACTACAGAAAGGGTATTTTTCTTTACATTGTTCTCAATTTTTATGGGTAATCTATTCGAAGGCCTCGGAATTGCATTAATTAGACCATTACAACGCGTTCAGTGGAATGAAACATTAATTTTAGTTCTCCAGAACTTACAATGTCACATTATCTTTACATTTTGTTCATTGTATCATAGTTGTTCTTTATTTTATAGTTTCTTTTGGTTAGCAAACTTCTATAACAAACTCCAAGAGTTTTCAATCAGGTTAGGATCAAGTTCAAACCAAATTTTTTCCAATCATTTTTTGTCCTGACTCTTAACATAATATCCCATCCGTTTACAAATGTTGAAGTACATTATATAAGAATCATGATTGGAAATGAATAAAATGTAATGAATCAAGTTTTTAACTATATTTCCCTGATTTTCATAATTATTAATAAGCGTTAGATCTGCTTTGACTCACAATTTCGGTTTTATGTATTTTAGGTAATTATAGAAGAAATCTCTTAAAACGTGCATTTTTATACATTTTTTTTTGTACAATTTTCTTTAGAATCAGTTTATCACATAAAATAAAGTTTCATAATATTTTTCAAATAATGAATCTAAGAATTAATGATTTTTCTATTAAAAATAAATGTCTGCATGCATTACAATAATTAAAATAATAAAAACTTAATTACAGCTTACCAAGCTTATGATTACTACAATAGAAGCAACAAAAGACAGTATGTAGTATGGCTCTGCATATACGACCTAAAAATAAATAATATTAAAAAAAAAAAGCAGATCCTACTGACTAAATATTTTAAAATTATCCATTCATTATAAAAACAATAATAATGTGTTTGTTCGACCTTTTTTTTATCTTGACTTTATATATTAATTTACATATGTATGATAACTTGAATATAGGTATACTACAAGAATAAGTACATTAATAATCATAAAATAACTTTTAATAACTGTTTATAAATTCTCATTTTATTGATTACATGAGTTAATATCAAATATTTTCTTATTTTACTAGTTATTTAAAAACTCTGAGTGTGTTAATTATGTTAATAGATCTTTTTTTTATTGAATAGGCTATTAAAAACGTTTTGGAAATGTTCATTACAGGCAACCTCACCATATCAAGGATTCCTACAATATGGTTTCATACTAATATCATTTCCAGAATGGGCAGAAATATCCCCAAAGGCTTTATCAGACGATAAAGTTCATAGCTCTTTTCAATAAGTAAACAAAACGATTTAAATATATGACGTCATCTGAAATTGTATTTCATTGGTTCTCATCCATTGTGTAAAAACAAGAGTTGTGTGCAACATTAAAAATAACATTTTTTTCTGGCAATCCCCTTTATCTCAATACTTTGCATCGATAAAATTAGCACATGTGATAAAGCCACGGTATTTCTGCATTCTACGTCGCTTTAGCACAACAAAAGTAATGATAAAAACCTTTATTTTATATCACACTCTATTCCTATAAAGTTTAAAAATTAGAAAAATTTCTAAAAGACGATGTGAACTTTTATGAGCAGGCACCATTTTATTATCATTTTACTTTTGTCTATTTATATTGCATTAGATTTGAGTGAAGAAGTTTATTAGAATCTGAAATACACTTTGTTCGTGGATTATTAAAAATATTTTAGACATTCATCTGCTTTCTTATATATATATATTGCACTTGACTGAATATTTATGAATGTGTATTATTATTGAATCCTTTTATAGGAATTTAGCATATTTATTTTTTTAGGATGTAGTAATTTGTAGTTCTGAATATGGAGTAAAATGTAAAAGAAATAAAAATATCGCTACAAATTTTGGATTACGTTAAAAATTTAATGGTTATTAATAGAAATAACGAAAAAAAAAAAACATTTATGTAATAATTTCAAACATTTATTTTGTAATAAACATATTTATTTTTTCCTTTTATGAGTTTTAGAATCTGAATTATGTTTTTTATTTGTTACCATTTCTTATGCTCGAATTATGTCATAATTTTTTTTTTTTTGTATAAAACGGAATTGTTTAGGAACTCAATGACAATGGCAAACGACGATTGATTTTACACATAAAATCAGATCAATTTGTGTATATTTTCACTCATTTGATTTGAAAAGAAAAAAAAAAAAGTACTATAAACTTACTGCATCTGTACAAAATGCTTTTCTGCTGCATATGTTCAGTAGTTTTAAATCAGTTCCATTGGGAAATAGAAAATCTGCATATAAATATTTGCATTAAAAAACTTATTTATTATATTCTGAAGTAAATAAGAAAGAAGAAAAACAAAACTAAAACTTACGAAATTGCTGCAAATCGATGCAACCTGTAGAATTGTCGCACAGTTGTCTTGCAACATGGAAAGTGAAGACCACAACCACGAGACAGCAAGCGATGCCCAACCAAGCTAGATTTAGAATGTATACGATGACCATGCACTGGAAAAAGAAAATTGATTAATTAAAAGTTCTATGAATGATTAATTAAATTTCTGATCACAGTAGTAATGTTAGCAGGCAAATCTTATTGAAAATAAAATATATATGTCATCAAAGTGACTATCGTTTTGAAATTTTATAATATTTATTTTTTTTTTAGAATGAGGCGGAATTTTTTTCACACATCGATCTATGATTCGATGGCGTTCGTGATGCTCAGCACCTTGCCTCATTAGTCGGACTACGTGGTGGGGTTTTTTCTAGTTTTCTTCCATACGATATACGAATGCGGGGTAAATCCCCTAAAAGTATTTTCGTAAGGCGTTACTCTCCTTCTTCAGCGTTCCGGAGCCAAGTCAGACAAGTCTACGGGTGCTCCATCACAACAGAAGCTGCCGCCCTCAAAACTCCTTCCATGAAACCACATTTATTCTTGGATTTGGTCTAGATGTAGCTGTCCACCAAGTGGGATAAACAACAACAACAAACTTTGATGTAAGTTCTATGAGGATTTTCAGATCCTCAATGTTTGTACATACCTTAGATGTAGGAAATTTGTAGATTGGGCCCAAATAGCTCCAAAGAATTTAAAGCATTATTCTGGAATTATACATTTGATTCAGTTGATGTTATTGTATGTTCTAGAACGCGAACAAAGATTTCTTCTGAACTTTATTACTTAATAATTAATTCACAATTGCAAAAGAACAATATTATACAATTTGAATTATTTTAAAATATTTCGTTTTATACACATTGATATTTAAATAATATTTTATATTGCATTTCATTATCATTTTAGCCATTCAGTAATATTCTACAGTAGTTACAGTAGAATATTTCTGAATTATTATTTGATTATTATTATTATTATTATTACTATCTGATTTTTTTATGTTATTCAATAATATCGACAATTATTTAAAAAAACGGTTTGAATAGGCTTTTTCACAATTTAAAATTATTTCCCTAAAAAGTGCTAATTATTTTTAAATAAGTAAATTTAAAATAATAACTTATTTTAAGATATCCATTTTAAAAGATTTTTTTTCATATTGACACAATTTAATAACGTTTGCGATTATTAATTACGCATGCGCTATCATATGAGGCATAACGTTTTTAAATGTCGTGTTTTTCCATAAGTAAAATCTCCTAAATATCTTTTGAGATAGATAGATAGATTCATTTGATGAATAAAAAACTATATAAAAAAAAATGCTTTGATACATATTATTCACAGAAAAAGCAAAATTAGATATTGTTTTTGGTGGAGATACAAACCAAAACACAAATACGCTAATGTTCAATAAGAAATTGTATACAGCAAAGAAATTCCAATTCTTCAAAACAAACGCCATAAAAAAAATTGAAACGCAGGAAGACAAAATCAAACGCACCATATAAACTTTTTCATCCATGACTTAAAGACATGAATCTTTTTTTATAGATTGAGGAGTGATTGATGTTCCTGTTTACATCGAAAATTATTCGATTCGAAAGAAATCAGCTTTTGATTCTATCAAATATTTTAAAGCTTTTTGTATAAAACACGTAACACGATTTTGAGAATAACTATGGCAGATACTAGTAGTTTAAATTCTCAATAATGGAATTTATAATAAATTTGTATGAAATAATTTTCTTTTGTTTTGCTCAAATTGAGTCCCATAAATTCGAATTTTTCAATATATACTCCTATTTCATTCAAACACTATTTACTAGCTCAAACAAAGATTTATAATAAATTATATAATATATATATATAATTTATCATCATTATCGGCGCAATAGCCCCTTGGTGGACCAAAGCCGTCTGTCTAGAGGTAGATTTCAAGACAAGAGATGTTTTCTTTTTACAGGGTAGAGTTGTCAGCCCTACAATCATATTAGACCAGGACCTACGATTTAAAATGGATTCCGAATCACTACAAACACCCATGGCACCGCCTGGATCCGAACCCGACACACACACACACACACACACAGATATATATATATATATATATATACACTCATGTCCATAAATTAAGGATAATTCAGAATCACACAGAAATTGAACTCTAAAATAAAAATTTCACCTGTAGAGTTATCACACACATCTTGAAGAAGAATATTCAAATTACAGGAAACCACCAGATGGCGCGGATAGTACGTCACAATGACGAGAGTGTAAGAGAGGGGTATATAAGGAATGGTGGCAAAGAAGTAAAATTGTTCACAAGCGCTTTAAAAAACCTTTCAGTGCAATAACCGCATAGTTATGGCACAAAGGAAGCATTTGAATGATTTTTTACGTGGTAGAATTATCGGACGACTGGAATGTGGACGTACCCAGCTGGAAGTTTCCGAGGAACTTGGAATCGCCCAGAGTGTCATCTCCAGGCTTTGGCAACGATTCCAAGATGATGGTAATGTGAGTAGATGTTACAGCACAGGTCGCCCCCGAGTTACAACGCCGAATGAGGACCGGTATATAGCAGTTACTGCCAAAAGAAACAGACGGAGCACAGCATCAGACCTGTCTCGTCAGCTGCCGGTACGACAGTTTCAAGGCAGACCGTGTACAGACGCTTAGGGCACATTGGTCTATATGCTCGTAGGCCTGTCAGATGTGTTCCACTTACCGCAACTCACTGTCGCCTGCGATTAACCTGGAGTAGAGAGCATGCATTGTGGACACCGCAACAGTGGTCTTGTGTGATGTTTTCCGACGAGTCCAGGTTTAGTTTGCAGTCTGATTCTCGCTGGACTTTCATATGGAGAGCGCCAGGTACCCGTTACCACCAAGAGAACACCATTGAACGACACCGTTACGGTGGTGCAGGATGGCTCGTTTGGGGGGAATTATTCTTGGTTCCAGAACTGACCTGCATGTTCAGAGTGTAACGATGACAGGCCACATCTATCGGGATGTCATTCTGGAACAACATGTACGTTTGTTTCGGGGCGCCATGGGTGCTGAATTTCTGTTTATGGATGACAACGCCCGTCCTCACCGTGCAAACATTGTAGACGGATGCCTTCAATTGGAGGATATCACCCGTATGGATTGGCCAGCATACTCACCGGACTTGAATCCAATAGAGCATGTGTGGGATATGCTTGGCCGACGAATTGCACCCCGTCAACCCCCTCCCACCTGTCAACTGGAACTTCGGAGGGCATTGCTGGATGAGTGGTGTAATATTCCCCAAGATCAGATTGATAATTTGATACTCAGCATGCCTAGGCGTTGTAAGGCCTGTATTGCATCGTCCGGGAGACATACTCCATATTAACCCTCATACTAACCATGTTATACTGTTTTTTGTAAATAGGTTCTTTTTTGAAATTTGCTCCAGGGAGTAAAAATCGCAATTTTTATTAATTATGTCAAACATATAGCATCTTTTTTGCTCTTTACCTTTTGTTTAATAAATAGACTTTACAAATAAGTCAAATTTGTTTTTGCTTCTGTCTCTTTCTTTGCCTGAACTTCATTATCCTTAATTTATGGACATGAGTGTACATATAATATTAGAAGGATATCGTGAATTTTTAATCAGTGTATATTGCAAATGAAATCTCAAAGAATACTTTTTCTTCATTTGTAAATTTTTTTCATATTAGATTTAAATAATTAGAATGAATTAAAGCATTGCGATGAAAATTCATTTCGAAGTCAATTTTCTGGTGATTATTTTCATAGAAACACAAAAGTATTGCTAAAACTATTCAGGAATTTTGTTATTCATCTTCTTTATAAAATTCAACCTTCACTGCACCTCCCCCGCCAACCCTCACCAATATTAAATGAATACAGTTCTGCACTATTATAATGACTATATATAAAGAAGTCTCAGCTACCTTTACTGAATCACTCAATCTTGGCCATGATCTAAGTCATCATGTACGTCAATCAGGTTGTTGTACATACAACAATTCAGATCCTGCTCAAGTTGCAGTGATTGATCGCGGTTATGTTTTTTTAAAGAACTGAATCTGAAAATTACCAAAGCAGTAGATATCCTGCCACCAACACGGGATTTCCATCCTCTGTACACTTTAGACCTCGTGGCTCCTGTAGAGCAGATTCCGACAATCAGCAGTGTCACAGCCAGAAGTCCCATGAAAGAACCGACGATGATGAAGGCAAGTTGGACGCTGCTCAACCTGCAATTAGAGGAAAATATCGTTAATGGATTGCATAATCAATGTCCTGTTTAATGGCAATGATCGGTTTAAAAACAGGGTTGTGGGAATCGAGGGCTGCATATAGTTAAAAATTGCTACGAATGCAATTCATCCAATATAAAATTATAAATTTCCTTTCAACAATGAGATATTTATTTTTGAGCTCTAATAATATAAAGATATATAAAAAAAATAATGTTAATAAGGTTCTTAGTTTATTTTAATATCTAAAAACATTTCGCATTTCAGTAATTAAATTTTCTTACAGGTTGAATAGTTTTAAGCTTTGCATACGAAAGATTGTAACTGGGTGTGGTTGGGTTGAGATGCTTGAAGCGCAGGTTATAAAACTCACAGCTTTATTTACACACGCACAAACACTATACACATACAGTATTTAACACATTTAGAGACATATAATTATAGATTCATGGAAGGATTCCACTTCTAAGCCGAAATCCGTTACTCAGGTGTGCGCGGAAGCACGGAATATACTTCCTCTCCGGGTGAGAGTCTGTAGGTCAACTACGCAGGATTGCGCTAAATACATTTCTTCTTCGGATGAGAGATTGTAAACTAAACGTTTCTCAGCAGTAGGCTCCGGTTACGCTGTACTTCCCCTCGGGTGCGAGTCGCGAGGACTACTAACCATTTCTCCTAAACGTCACAGACAGGCTCTCTTGCCAGTGCGTAGGAGGAAGCATGGTCAAAATGCAAAAAAGAAGTTAGCAAATAACCACAAAATTTGTGGTTATTCATTATGGATGAATATCTCAAATAAGCATTATTTTGCCAACATTTTTCTTAAAATTATTCTTAAATTATTAAATGATGTGAGGTACGAGACATTTGCTTTTCTAAAGCATCTGAAAAGGTTAGACATCAATGGTTTGAATAAAGAATATCTTTAATATTTTAATGAATTTCATTAACATTAAATTCACATGTTAAATCAAATGATTTTTTAAAATTATTAATTCTTTGTTAAGCTTTTTAAGCTAGTAAAGTTCAATTCAAGTGAATTAATAATTTCAATAAATTTGATTTAAATAATTATTTCTATAAATTTTGGAAGTGTTTTTTACCTTCAAGTAACTTTTGGTTCATACACTTAATTTCGGTTTGCTTGAGTTTCAAGTTTACTTAAAACGATTGAACTATAGTATCAAAATAGATATTAGTATAAAAAAACAGATAAAGTTTTTATTATAAGTCTGACAGTCTTACCATTCTAAGTTGTATTTGAAAACATCGTCGAACATCCGAAGAGTGAGCCGCACAGCCCGATAGAGGCATATAAGGAATGTCAGCACTCCCGCGCAGCAGAAGATGGTAGCTATCAGAGTTCCATACGGAACCCTTGTCATACACCTGGCACATTTACCTGAAAATAGAAAGAAACTTGTTAAGGATTCTTCTTATAAAACTACTCTTAATTTCTACAGGTTGAATAAAAAAAGTGAAAAAAAATATCTCATTTAAAAAAAGAGATTTATTGTTCATGTGGAAAAGGATCTGAAGAACCTATTGGAAAATTGGAAAATCATAGCTCAGACAGACGACTTTGGTGTCGTAATGTTAGGGAGGCCATGGTTCAGTAGGGGACTGTAGTGCCGCGGAGTTAGTTACCATAGGTATATGCTTCAAGTATATTACTGCAATTTTCTTAAAAGTTTAACAAGGTTATGAAAGCATTTATAAGTTTATTAAATTTAGAAACAAAAGAATAAATAATCATTCGATTCGTATCATTTGGATCAATCGTATTTGATTTGTATCACTCAATTCGTTCACATGCTGTTACAATCCCAACGAATGCACTCGTCTCGAAAACAGTGATTGTAGTGAAAACTGCCAACGAATTGTAATCTGAGCCTTCCTGTATGTTAGATACTCACGTTACTAAGGACGGATAGGGACATGGTGAGGTTAACAATGCTTGGATAAAAGAAGGAGTAGAAGCGGATAGACAAGGGACAGCAGAAATGGACATGTTATTCTCTGAATTAAGAAGGGTTAAAACTTTTTGTTATAGCCTTTTTATTATCATTAATGTAAAAGCATTTAAAAAAATGCAATTA
Source organism: Caerostris extrusa (assembly GCA_021605095.1). Classification (NCBI taxonomy): domain Eukaryota; kingdom Metazoa; phylum Arthropoda; class Arachnida; order Araneae; family Araneidae; genus Caerostris; species Caerostris extrusa. Next base: position 33,654 of record BPLR01017311.1, on the reverse strand, counting down.
AGTACAATATTATACATAATTATAATTTATTTAATTTTTTTATGTTAAGATATTTTAAATTTAATATTAGAGAAAATTTTTCATATATTTTTATACAAAAAAATGTTTGATTCTGGTTTAAAAATATTCCAATGATGCTTGGGTTTATGAAGATTCATAAAAAATAGTTTAAAAAATTCATAGCACAGTGATTTTCGTGAAAATTTTACTGCTACTATTGAGAATATATCACTGTGATTTTCATCCAAATCAAGGTACCTTGATTTGGATGAAAATCCTTTTTTTTTTTTTTTTTTTTTTTTTTTTTTTTTTTTTTTTTTACAAAAGGTGATACAATAAATAAATTAATAAAAAATTTTAAATAATGTAAATAAAAAGGAAATGGGCATTGTCATAAAAAATTGAAAAAGCCTTGCCATAAGATACACTGATTAGAATAGTTATGATTTATCGTTATTCTTAAAGGAAGTTGGCTTTGCAAATAAGAATTGGTTTGATGTATTTCTACAAATCATTATCATATTTGTAATTTTGTCAATTTGATTTGTCATAGTGATTACACACCCAAATATTCAGCAGTTTAAAAATAATTTAAACTGTTGCACCACTTTACTTAAAATAATCATTAAAATTTTTAATCATTTCTATTTTAATATCAGAAAAAAATATTTTTAAAAAACAAAACATATTATAAATACATTATTATTTGAAATTAGCAGTAGATTTGTTATTTAACTTTATGATTCATTTTTTATAATGTACAAATGTTAAGTTTATCTTCAATTATACTTTTATCTACGACCGATAACAACAACGTACTTCCTTCAATACATTTCGAAAACTAGCTACGACTCATTCACAACAAAAGATAAGAAACTTAAGAGAATAGAGTAAACAAAAAACGATTTTTAAATTAACCAATAGACGCCGCTGTTACTGTTCAAAAACTTCAGTATCAGGTTATAACGGAAAAATTTATCTAAAAATTTTAGCGATAAAGTATAAAGGAAATGAAAGAAACTTTTTTATTTGCCATATCTTTTAAACAGTATTTTCGAGGCAAACATTCAGTTTCCTTTATGTTTCATGGTTTATTACCACAATAATATGAAATTTGTATAAAAGTTATTATATTTCTCTGTTATCAAATGGAAAAAAAAAAAATCAGATATTTTTCAAAATGTCTCCAAAATTTATGAATGATGATAAATTAACCAGATATTTATTCATTTATTGTAAATTCAGATAAAATGGTTAATAAAATTATGTCTTGGATTTTATTTTTAAAATTTAGTATAAATAAAGGTCTACACATAATTTGCTGTGTAAATTTACAAATTCAACTGAATTATAAAAATTATTTATACAAAAATATACGTAAAATATATATAGATAAGATAAATGATATTTTTGTACAGTAAATTATATATAGAAGAAAAAAATATATACTATAATTGGTGAACATTTTAAACTTTTATAAGCATTTATACAGATAATGCTACTTTCAATTTTATTGTAAAAGAATACAGTGAAAATATGAATTACTTATAATTACTGTTAAAAAGAAGGATTTACAATTAGTGTTAAGCGAAAACATGTTAGTATATAAGTTAGAAGTAGAAATAAAAGAAAAAATTTTACTCATGTATTTAAATTCGTATGTATGTATATAAATATTTGTCTTAGAAATGGTGAAAACATTTAAATGATTTTTAATAAAAAATTGATAATGTTTGAAAAATTTAAGGAAAACTACAAACACTATAATTGCTTGAAATTTTATAAAAAAACTTTTGTTTGTTATTATTTTGATATACGCTAACATCTATCACATAGCACGGTTGAAAACTACATCAAATTCAAAATTTATATGTTGCATGTTTGTGAATTACAGATGTATACATGAAACATTTTCAAATATCATAAGATTGATGCAAATTATCGATCGATAGAATTTTAAAATTAATCTATCAATTTAATATTAAATAATCTTTTTTCTTCTCATAATGTTTTATATTCGAAAATAGATACTTATAAAGCAGTACTTTAACAGAAATGGATGAACTGTATGGTTATTTAATTCTAACAACCAAATGTTTTTTTTTTTTTGCTTATTTTAATTTCTAATAAAAAGAAACGGAAGAACGTTAATACTTTATTTTTATTACTTACATTTTTATTTGAAAAGAATGCTATTTTGTTACTATTAAGAACTTCAAAAATGAAGTATAAGGTGCGATCAAACAGTTTCTATTTGAGGGCGTGGCTGCAGTGTGTAAGCAAATTAGTGCATCGCCGATGATGGTATATAATATGGAGGCATGAGATTATTGTGGCATTCGTTTATTTACGAAGTGTGTGTGGAAATTGCTGAAACATTAAATGGCAGTTAGTACCAAATGCGTCCAAATAGGACCAACGTTCTGTTATTCTTTTTTCTTTTTTTTTTGCAGCCGAAGGGCAAACACCGGTAGAGACTCAGCGGAGAATGAAGAATGTCCATCGAGACGCATCGAAAACCACCGTAGTGGAATGGTGCTCAAAATTCAGAGCTGGTCACGATTCGAGTCAAGATGCAAGTCGATCTCGGAAGGCCATCCATCCAATACAGACAACAACAACAACAGATGCGATTGAAACGGAAAGTCGTATGTTTATTCGTGCGCTTTCAAAAAGATCTCGAACTAAGCTTCGGTAGCATGTGACACATCATTAGGCAGGAGTTAGGGTACTGTAAGGTTTGCATCGTTCCTTGAGCGCATTGTTGCAGGCGATGAAACCTGTTGACACCACTGGGAATCTGAGTTGAAAACGTCAACCTTGCAGTGGTGTCATCCTTAGTCGTCCCGAGAAGTTCAAGAGTCAGCCATCTGCTGGAAAAGCATTATGGAAGAGATTACGACGTGCAATTAAGTCGAAACGTCTGGAAAAACTGAGAAATTGGGTGATTCTGCTTCATAATGACGCACTTCCCCATATCGCAAATGTCGTAACGCAAAAGTTATACTCACTAAAGTGGGAGACACACGAGTACCCGACTTACTGTCCTGATCTCTCCTCATGTTATTTCAAGCCTTCTAACCCTTAAAAATCGTTGAATGTCGATGGTTCCTGTCAGATGTAGAAGTGCATCAGGTAGTTTCGGACTTCCTCAAACAACAAAAAGAGTTTTACCAAAGTGATGTATTCAATCTGATGAAGCAGTGTGTATGGAACTGATGGAAGTACAGTGGGAGGAAGAGCAGTGGAAGAACTGATGGAAGCAGTATTATACTCACTAAAGTGGGAGACACTTGAGCACCCGACTTGCATCCTGATATCTTCCCATGCGATTTTCATGCTTTCGATCTCTTAAAAAATCTTTGTAAGATCGACGGTTAATGTCAGATGTAGAAGTGCAGGAAATAGTTTCGAACTTCTTCAAACAATATAAAGAAGAGTTTTACCAAAGTGGTGTATTCAATTTGATGAAGCAGTGGAATGATTGCAAAAATGCTCAAGGCGATTTTGCAAGATTGGTATACCAAATCTGGACTGAACAGGCTTCGAACGGAAACGTTTTAAGCGCCCTTTATATAAATAAAAATTGAAAACGAAGTTTTCCTTCAAATAAACTACTCATGAAATTCAAATGTGACATAAAATTTTATTAACAACTTTTATTACTATACAATATTTGTTTTTCTGAATTCGAAAATATGCATCAACAATTAAACTGATGTTTAATTTTAAATATTATTAAATAATTGAGAAAGCAAAAGTACTTTTCAGATGGCTGATGTCAAATAAAAATGCGCCTAAAAGTGCTAATGATTTAAGCTTTTCACTGCCATTTGCACCAAATGCTATAACGATATTGTTACTGGCAATGATTTTAATGCCATTTTTACTTTTGACGTGAAGTACCGCTAACGGACCAAATAAATTTTACTATTATTATTTTAATAAATACTCAAAACAAAAAATTCTATAGGTAAAAAGGTAATATAAATCACAGAAGAGCATCAGTAATAATTAATAGTATTTTTCAACTATACAATAATAGTAATTTTCAACTGTTCAATTTATTTAGTAAGCTATCCAGCAATCTAAAGATCGCAATTAGTGTAACCAAATAAAATATTTTTAAAAGTGATTTCGCAGCAAAAGTAAATTTTCAAGATTGATTGCTGAAGCAGAGCGATATACTATGAAACCTAAAAATATAGTCACAATAATAAAAGAGGACAGATAAGAAAATAATTAAAGAGGTGTTTCGTTTAGAATGCTGGGGTTCGCTAAGGACACTTCTGTGCTCTCCACATATTCCTGTAGCATCGCAATGATAAATTCCATAATTACATCTTGAACCCATCTTGCGCATGTATTTTCCACCAGCAGGATTCAATATTCCTAACTCAGAAGCAGGAACACAACCCGTGCTCGTTTTGCAACAAATTAAACATTCCTCTAATAAGTTATCCCTGCATTCACATTCTTCGAGATCTTTTATAGCACACACAGTCTGGTTGCATGTTCCTCTAGTACATACCAGTGATTTCGCTTCACAAGAATAGTTTAAAACATTTTGCGCTATTTGAGGACATTCTGGACTGACGCCATCACAAAAGCTTGATAAGCAGTCATAAATGCTATTGTAGCACATATGTCTTTTTGTGCGTATTTACTGCGCAATCATCAGTGCAGCAGTCACTTTCTTTCGGACTGCATTTCGAACCACTTCCTTTCAATGTACATCCTACCGCAGGGAACTCAATGTCTGAAGGATTGCAGCAAGAATCAACCAAATTGCAAATAGATGCCCAACCGCAATCGCATTCTTCTGCACCTTCTCTAATTGCATTGCCACATGTAGCAACAACAGGCTTCAGGCAGCCTCCTCTTTTTCGAAGAACTTCTCTTATAGCTATTCGACTACAAGGAGAAAATTCCGCACGTTGTTCAAGTAAAGGAAGAGTTTTAGGATGCATCAGGTATTTGCCTTTCGAACTGTCAGGAGAACATGGTTTATTGTTAGGATTATCATGATCGCTACCAAAGCCATGGCCAATTTCATGAACAAATGCTAATAATGAAATCGGCAATGGCAATAAAGGTCTTTGTCCATGGCGCACATTTATAGTTGCGATATTGAAATTCATACTATTTTGGTCTGCATCGAAGATTGTTGGTTCACAAATACCCCCAGCAAGATTACGGTAAGATACATCTGGTATAAATGATTCTCCGATAGCTGAACCAACAAAAGGTCTGTAAGACAAACTAATTGAGAGACAATATTGAGACTCTTGCTTTCTTTTAATAAATTCCGTTAAATACTCACTCACAGAATTCGCTGAAACCATAGGATAGTTGAGATCATTAGCAGTTTTGTAAATAGATATTTTTGCGACTTTTATTCTTATTCCATCTGGCTTACCACTCATGGTGAAATCAGATTTCCTGAAAATCTTATCGGCATGTTTTGCATGGGTATAAAGATATGCTGATAGTTTATCTGTATTCTTCCTAAAATACTGGTACAGTGTATGATCAGCGACTATTTCAATGTCGCAAGACAAATCATCGGTGATATTGTCTAAGCTAATACCTTCTCTCGAAACATTAACAGTGATGTTTGATATCCGAAAAGCAAGACTCCAATCTAAAAATGGTTCTGTTGCATTCGTGTTTGTAAGATTTATATCTTCGATTTTATAAATTGCAACTTTTAGTGAAAATGGTGAACTCGGAATCAAAAATTTAAGTGGCTCAACAAAATACTCAGTGTTTTCATACAAAATGGTGCCGCTAAAGATGCCATGATGCAAATAACCAATAACAGATGTTTGTCGAGGTTTATCTTTTACTATGCCTTCATAAAACTTTGTATTTGAATATTTATTTGCATTGTTTCTGAAGTCCGATGAAGAATTTTTGCTGTATAGCCGTGTTTGAGATAAAACTTCATTAAATAATTCATCTTCAAATAATAATAAACGAAAAGTTTTATTACTACTTTTAAGTAAGACTTCTACCTCATCGTTATGCGGTGTGCCATTATTTTTTATTAAACTTCGTTTATTCTCACTTCTAACAATTTCGCATTCAGCAATTTCGAAGCTTTTCAAATAATCTGAAAAGCCATTCGGTATTTTGGCAGAACATAAATGAAATTGAATAAGCATCGTTAAAATTATATTAGCCAAAAGCGTAAATATACGCTGCATTAGAAACTTCATTAATCCTTTTATAACTCAACTGAAAATAAAAATGCATAAAAGGAGAAAAACAAAATAAATCCAAACGGTTGCCAAGAATAAATAAATAAATAAATAATTGTGTAATTTAATTTGTTGCCACTCTCTTCAGATTAAGGATTTCAGATTCATAATGTTATTTAATATGTTTCATTAGTGAAAAATAATTTTAAAAATATACTCATTTATACAGACAATAATAATTTCTGAATATATATAAATTATTGTAAATAAAGTATGTAAAATGAAAAATATTAAGGATAGCAATTTGTTTGTGTTCAATAGCATTTTTATCAATTTTTACTTCATACCAAAAAAAAAAAGGGATTACTCTTTTATTTATTATACAAAAATCATATTAAACATTGAATAAATTAAAAATAATATATATAAGGAAAGAAATATAAAATTAAAATTCAAAATATATCTGAGTTCAAAATATATCTGAGTATCTTGAGTTATAATTCGAGCGATTTATCAGTGTTATTTCTCATATAGTTTATTTAATAAGCTTTAAAAATCAATTTGTTTTTTTCAAAAAGAATTTTGGATCGTTAGATCAATTATTGGTGCATTATTTTTTAGACTAAATAATCAATAATTGAGAAATAGTTATATAAATAATTATTTAATTACCTGAATAATAAATAATTACGCATTATTATTGAATATTTAATAACAAATTCTAAATTTTCTTTTTAAATTTTTTTTTTTTTTTGTTATATCCACCTTTCCAACGTATGAGGCACATTTGAAAAAAAGAAATATGTTTTTTTTTTTTTTTTTTTTTGAAAATATAAACAAAAGAATTCCAACAAAATTTCATGGCCAAATCTCAAAATAGGGGCCGTTAGGATTTGGCAACTTTTTTGTGGCGCCAAATGTGTTAACCCGGATTTCTTGTACTGTTTGCAATTAATTCACTTCACTTACAATCGCCCTTTTTTGGCGTACTTTCGCGAAAAGAATTTTTGACGCCAAATCCCAACGTCCCTTATTCTGCGATTTTGCCAATTTTATTAATGGTTTCATAAAAGTATATTAGTGTACCCTTGATATCCTAATTTGCATATTTCTTATATTGATACAAATGCGGCAAACTACTATGGATAATTTCTTTATTATAACTCTGAAAATATTTGTACTTATATTATTCAAATACATGTTAAATTTTTTTATTGAAATATAATACTTTTATTTTAGAACTACCAAAACAAAGTATTCCCCTAGTTTAGAATAAATAATAGCCTTTAGAAATATTAATAAAATTAAAACCTTTGTATATCTTGCCGATTCCGTCAAGTTTGTATGAGAAATCAAACTTGAAAATTTATTGAAGGTCACAGATTCTAATGAAATACATTCAGAAATATTAGATAAGATATAATAATAAGCTAAAATATTTAAATTAATTTTATATTCTATATAAATTGCTTTTGAATAAAAGAATTTGCAATATTTAAATACAAATGAAGCATTGAACTGTAATTGTAATTTATGAATCTCTTGAAGGATTTTGAGAGTGGGAGACAATGAATACAATAGAGTGCTTATTTTTATTTTTTTTTGCTTACCGGATGCATGCAACAATGCTATTATAAATATCCTGGCTGACGTTTATTTTACGTTGATTATCGATTTTGCCTGTGATTTCATCATCTTAAAGCATATTTGTTCTCCATAAAATCACGATGTTATCCAGTGTTCAATTTCTTCAAGTTTTTCTTATATTTTGATGTACTGATATTTTCTCTCAAAATGCAAATTTTTAACATAAAAATGAAGGTTTTTAAATCTTCATGAATTCGTATGTTTTTATAGATGATAAAAAAAACATGCTTCTAAGGTTACTATTATGAAAAGAAAAAATCCAAGGCCATTGATAAATAAAATTTTTATTCAACTGGCCTACAGAAATTTGATTTTCATCATAACTCATGTAGCTAACATCAAAGTAATTCTGAAGCATGGTTGCTTTATCTGATTTCGGTGTATTTACTGTTTCCTAAATCGAATAGATTTGGTGACGTGTGTGCTATAAACGTCTCGTAAGGATTTGAAATGCTTGGAGGGAGTTCTTCGAATTTGATCACATATGAAAAATAAAAATAATAAAAAAGAATTAGCCTTGAAACTCTTTTGGGGTCAAAAGCTCTATTATCAGTTGTGAATTGTTCGTAGTATAATACAAGAACAGGTACTTTAAACAGAACAACTTTAGTTAGTTAAAACAACTTTCAGAACTTTAGAGCTTTAGTTAGTTAGAACAACTTTTAGAACTTTAGTTAAAACTTTTAACTTTAGAGCAATAGTTAGATCAACTTTTAGAACTTTAGTTAGTTAGAACAACTTTTAGAACTTTAGAGCAATAGTTAGAACAACTTTTAGAACTTTAGAGCAATAGTTAGAACAACTTTTAGAACCATAGCTTTAGAGTAGTTCATTCAAATCATCTTCTTGGGTCAATATTTTAATCACAAGTTTTAAAAATATTTTTCATGAAAATTAAATTAATAAAATAAAAATGTAGAGCTACTGAAGTAGTTAACCCTGACACCCTACTCTGTAAATAGAAAACATCTCCTGTCTCGAAATCTGCCAGTTGGCAAACAGTCGTGGCTCTCCATTGGGCTGTTGCGCCAATGAAGAACTGCTCAAAATTATGGCTATTATTCTTTTACATCATCATCATCATCATCAGTGGCACAATAGCTCCATAGTGGGCCAAGGCCGTCTATCTACAGACAGATTCCGAAACATGAGAGATTTTTCTTTTTTATGGGGTAGGGTTGTCAGTCCTACGCTTAACGCTCTACAGCCGTATTAAACCGGGCCCTACGGTTTAAAGTGGATTCAGAACCACAACAAACATCCATGGCACCGCCGGTACTAGAACGCTATTCACTCGGCTATCAAGCTCCATTCTTTTACACATATTTGATAAAAACAGTTTACTTAATACTGCTGTTTTATCAATGCCCATTGAGAATAATATACACTATATTGTTTATTTTGATAAGCTTTTATAAAAACTATAGTGTTTGTTGTTATTGTTGTCGTATCCCTCGTGGAAGGAGGGAAGAGGCATGCAGCTTCTGTTCTGATGGAGCACCGGTAGGTAGAAGTCTGATTTCTACTCCGTGTCGCTCTAACTGTCATATGAGACCGGGATCTACGGTTTAAAGTGGATTCCGAACCTCTTCAAACATCCATGGCACCGCCGGGACTCGAATCTGAAACCTGTGGCACCGAGCACCAGAGCGCTAGACACTCGGCCATTCACGCCCACTATAGTGTTTATTTATATAATTAACTATAAACACTATATTAGTGTTTATTTAAACTATTTTATAATTCAGATAATTGCCTATTATCATTTGCTTAAAAACTTTTATCATACAAATTGTTTCTCTCCAATACAATCATTTCGAAACCTTTAGCAAATAATAATAATAAAATAAAAAGCAACACGAAAAATTAATTCTTTAAAGAATGAAATTGGGAAGATAGTATCAAAAAGTTTTTTTTTTTTCGTCATCCGAATGGCCTAAGACAAATGACAATAAACTTGGACAAGAACAAAAAACGAATGCTGTTTAACCAGGAAGGGATTGGACGAAAACAGCAAGGACAAAGGGCATTCCATCGATAATTGCGAACCGAACCTGTCTGGCAGAAAATAGCTGGCTTTCACGTAATTTACGACGATTTGCTTTCAGTCGCGAAAGGTCACTCCACAGGCAGCAAAGAAACTTGACGACGGTTTTACGACTGCACGACTGTGACTAAATTGAGATCAAGATCCTCCACTTTAATTACAATTGTGTTTTGCCTATTATCATTTCAATGTTTCGTAACAAATTAGTTTGATTAGATGGATCAGTTATAACTCAGGAGCCCATATTTGATTATTTATTTATTATTTTGTCTTGACTATTGTCCTTGAATCATTTCGTAACAAACTTGTTTATCAATCCAATGATAATTTAAGTTCTTCAACTTATTCTTATCAATCCAATGATAATTGGATTGATAAGGATAAGCTGAAGAACTTAAATACATTTTCCACAAAAGAGAACAATTGTTTGGCAAACAAAAAAATTGTTTTGAAGGAAATAGAAATTCATGATTTAGAATTTGAAACAATCTAAATGAATGAAAAACTACATACTTGATAATAATTTTTTGAATAATTTAAAATTTTTCACATTTTGATATAAATGGAAGATGCATTACCAAAAAAATTGATACTAAAAATACAATTTTGATAAATGATAAATAAATAGGCTAGAAAAATGCTTGCTGGATAAAGATTTATAATGCTTCTTGGTAAGGGACTAATTCACAAAAGAGAAAAATGCTTGACAAATAAAAAAAAAATCTGTAGAAAACAGAAATTCATGTTTTAGAATTTGAAATAATATAAATGAATAAAAAAAACTACATACTCAATAAAAAAAAAAAAAAAAAGTTGAATAATTAATTTACAATTTTACACATTTTGATCAAATAAATTGAAGATGCATTACTGAAAAATATGAGAATATCAAATACAATTTTGATAAGTGATAAGTAAGCAGGCTAGAAAATTGCTTGCTGGATTGATAAGAATAAGTTGAAAAACTTAAATCCATTTTTATGATGCTTACTGGTATTATTCCACAAAAGAGAAAGAATGACAAATAAAAAAAAATTTCTGAAAAAAAATAGAAATTAATGATTTAGAATTTGAAACAATCTAAACTAATGAAAAACTACATACTCGATAAAAAAAAAAAAATGTTGAATAAAATACAATATTTCACATTTTGATAATATAAATGGACGATACATTACCGAAAAATCAGATAATATGAAAATACAATTTTGAATAGTGATAAGTAAATAGGCTAGAAAATTGCTTGAAGCTATTTTTGAAGGTATAGATAGCATGAAAATGTAAATAATGTTTTTTTTTTTTGGCTGCGATTTCAATACTGAGATGATTGCTGAATATAATTGAGATTTTTGTAGTATAATGATTTACATTTATTCTAACATTCGTAAAGTTTTACAAGCCATCCCTGAATATTGAAAATTTTAATGGGGTGCTTGATATCAGTAGCTTTATAAAAAAATATTTTACACATTACTTTGCAATGCAATTTCAAGTTTCACTAAAAAAACAATGATGAAACACGTTCACACATGATAAATTGAAATTAGTGAACAGAATTACCTTAGCTGTTTTGTATTTTACTTTTAGATTATAATTCATTGCAATGTTGTAACTTTTTTTTATTATTTGACTTCTACGAATGAATATTTATGTTCATAGAATACGAATCTAGGTTTTTTAAAATTATAAATGAGAACGGAAATGTTTCACTTGGATGAATTTGGGAAAATTTGAAGAAAAGTTTTTCCAAATACCTTGAAAAAAATTAAACCTGGAGGAAAAAAAGCTGAAAATTTATCGTCACGCATAAGTAATTTCGAAAGAAATACAGTTTCTCACAAATTGTGATGTTGAAAAATTACTTTGAGACGACATAGCAATAATCAAGTGAAAATACTTTTTGTATATTTAACTCAAAAATACATTGAGTCCAATTTAGGTAGAATATAGATACAATAAAAGAAATTCTATGAAAGAGAGATTGTGAAGGAATTCTAGATGAATACTATTATTAATTTTTTTTTTTTTCTGTTTTAAGACTACAAGTTGTTAACTTTCTCCTTGAATAAAAATATTATTAAAAAATCTTACTCGTATTAAAATCTTAAATGTTTTTAAATAGATATTTTAAAAATTATTATTCAACTGTTTTCTTTTTTCAGCTATACTTACTTCCTGTTTTACGAAAACTATGATAGAAATATAATATTTATATTTCTTTCAAGATATACACATTATGATTTCAAAATATAATCATTTGCAGTTGCAGAAATTAATTACTTCTATGTAAATATTTTTTTAATTATAATTCATAGAGATTTTTAACAAATATTTGAAAATATCAAATCAACTAGAAAAAAAAATTGGCATTGTATTTATTTTAAAAGCCAAAATGGAAGTTTTTAAGCTTTCGTTAATTTTTGTGGCTATTTTTACTTCACGTCCTTTGCACATAGTGACAACAACAACAACAACAACAAAAGACACAGACATAAACAGACAGAAAATTCTAAAAATACTTGCAAAATTTCAAATTGTAATGAAATCTATTGTTTTCAAGTATGAATAAAACATATTTAAATATTTGTACAAGCATTGTACGTTAGGCATAAAAAATAAAATTCTAGCTATATTTATGAAGAAGCATTGTATTGCAAATTTATCTTTACCTTGAATTTGATGCATTCATACCCTGGCGATTTTTTTCTTTGATTTTTGTGAGACATAAGTAAAAAAAGGTTTAAGTAAGAAAATTGTGCACATTTTATAAATTATTAATATTATATTTACAAAATTTTATAGCAAATTTTATTAATTATCAGAAATTCTCCCTAAAATAAAAATTGATTAGTAACTAACCAACTTCAGTCACCAATTAGCCACATTGCCAATATTTTTTTTACACTAGGAACTTATGCATAGTCGCAATCCCTAAAAAAAAAAACTTAATAACTTTTATAACTATCGTAAGTGCTCTTCATATAAGTGGCTCGAAGGGAATTAAATTCATTATAGTGCAATTCAATTGATTAACAAAATTAATCAACAGGGTTAATTAACCTCTAACTCGAAATTGCTCCATTAAGAAAGCCGAGATTTTTAGCTCAATCGACTCAGCGTGTCATGAATAGTATACCCACCAATTTTTGACAAAATTCCCGTAACTTTTAAAGTTACGGAAAAGGGAGCATCTATAAAAATTACAATCATATCATTCATTAACTGAATATTATGTTAACGTCTTCTTGGTATGATTACTAAGAAAAAAGCAAGAAAAATTTGTCGTAGAGAACGACTATAACGACGAGCAATCCTCGACGAGTGGATTAAAAATGGCTGGAATTGTCACTATATAACTGCCAATATGACTGGAATTGTCACTTTTAGTTTCAATTTTATCCCTTTTAAAAGTACTAGAGATTATAGCGTATTAACAATTAACGCTCTTATTAAACAAATTTAGAAAAATAGACCTATATAGATATCTTATCTTCCGGAAGGAAAAAATACTATATCGGTCCATATATATAGTATACTAATTTAACAACAACAACAAATTAAAATTATATTTATTAATGCACATTCCAGTATATCCACCATGGCAAATAGGTAAAAATGTTTTAGTATAAGAAACCGAATTTTTTTTTTTTTCACGCAGTAGTAAGTATGCCAGAGGGCATAAATCTGAATATGTTAGTGGAGTGCATTGCAGTTACTTTCAAAAACAAGGAGACTAAAATGGCGATTGTGACGCAAGTAAACGTCTAGCATTGATAATTAGGTTATCTAATTGAAGTTTTCTGGGTTTTTCTCACATACAAACAAGCAAATGTGAGTCAGTTACCTATGAAATTCCGCCCCGAAGGCAATGTTTCCATCACCTGTTGGAGGATTCTTTGGGTTGGGGTTTGGTTTGGATTGCCGCTCTATGGTCATTTTGGGCACACTTTTGGCTAATTAGACCGGAACCCACAGCTTAACGTGGATTCCGAAATACTCACAAACATCCAAGCCACCGCCAGGATTCGAACCTGAAGTATATGGTATCAAGGAGGATTCTTTGTGGTATGCATAAGTTCGATATGAGGCTCACCGATGTTAAAAAAAAAAAAAACATCTTAGGAAGTAAAATTAGTGCCGATTAGTATAATAAAAAAATGCACTAATTTAATTTTTTAAAATGTTTTTATAATATGAACTTTAAAAAATAAATCCAATAAATAAATAAATACGATTTCTTACTGTTCCAAATTCATATCAGTACTGCGTATTGTATTAGTCTATGCTATTTATGTCTAGTGCAGGTGTGTAATTTTCAATAAATTTTAAAAGCAGCGCACTTGGTATAGTTATCGATTATTTTCAGATACAGTCTTTTGAAAGGAGATATCAGATAAGGCAAATAAACAGTATAATCCAATTTTTATTTTTATAATCAATCGAGCTATTAAATTTTGATACAAGTGGAGGCTTTACGGATTTACATGTAACTTAACTTTGTGTTTTGTTTCATGTTCATAGCAGTGAAAAATATACTGCAATGTAGAATTATTGTAATTTTAAAGATAGCACATTTTCTGTAACTTTAAAAGTTACGGGAATTTTGACAAAAATTGGTGGGTATACTATTCATGACACGCTGAAAATATACTGCGTTTTGGTAGTGTATTATAGATCTACGAAATATAGATCTATAATACACTATTATTGATAATCAAAAGGACAGCTATTACAATATCAATAGAAATATTCGTGGACGGATTCCAATTTATTCATACTATATTTGGTGCTTGAATAAAAACAGTCAGATACAATTAACAAATCGTTATAGAAAATAGAAGTTCATTAAGATAGATAAAACTGTGCATACAATTATTTTTTTTATTATTTGATTGAAGGTGTAAAGTTTTTTAGGGTGTTCTGCAATTTAGGGCACTTTTTATTTGGCGATTTTTTTTTTCCCTTGCGGTTTTCGCCAAGTCCCTTCCTAAGCAAACAAAATGCCATGCCTTATTTTTTTTTTTCACTGCCCTTTGGCGAAATAGGAACCCTAAAGTGCAGAATTCGCGTTTTTTAAACGTAATAATATAGAAACCATACTAATAGAGTTTATTTAAGATACAGATTTTTATCTCGTTTTATGATGTAAGCCATATTAATAAAAATTTCAGCAAATGAACAGCCCAATATTAAAAAAATTATATTTATGATATACATTTTTCCGTTAAGGGTTATATTTTATGAGCTCTTTCCGAAGCATCTAGTACATCAAATTTCGGATAAAATATTGAATGCTAAAATCGTTGGACTTGAAGCGATAAGAAACTGACTGTATAAAATATGATAAATTCTTCCACAAATTAAAAATAGTTTCTAAACCGCCTTTTCTGTGCATTAACTGATGAAGAAAGTGGGTTAACCGATAAGATTTCTGCAGTTCATAAACTATTTTTACATGTGACATTGACATTTTCTTTTTCTGATAAAGTTAACTATGAACGCATTTTTAAAATTTTGTATATTATTTTTTATTCCTTAGAAATCAAATGAAAACTAACAAAAAAATTATAATTTGAAAATATGGATAGGCATAAATTGATATTTAAGAATCCTTCATATTAAAGACTAAAATATTCTAAATTTTCTTTATTTACAATTTTACTAGTATCTGTGGTACCTTAAGCATAAAACTTAATTCTTCTTGAATATTTTATCGAGAAACGGTGGCTATATTAGCATGCTAATAATCGTTTTCTAACTAATCGTTGCCATTCGCTTGTTACTTTAAAATGATTTATAAAAACTTCCAAAATTTATTATCGTGTATAAAAGGGGAATGTTTTAAAAATGTGAGATTATGTTCTTAAATAGGAATATACATCTAAATCTTGACAGAAATCCCTATTTTTGTTAGTTTTATATTTAACGAAAAAAAAAAAAATCTACATTTTGAATTTGTCCATACAGTTACCATCAATGGTGACACTGTACATATACTTGACTAAAAGTGTCATAATAAATATGCTTGATGTTAAAATTTCATTTTTACAAAATCAACATTTAAAAATTATCCAAAGCAATTTGCAATCGAATTAAATAACTTTCAACCAAAATCCCAGAAAATAATCCTTTTTGAGATGCAGTGGACTTAGATCTCAAAGCGTCGTTGTCCTAAGTAAAAAGTTCTTTTTTTTTAATTTTTGTAGTACATCAGGCATAAAAAAAGGCAGTGTTCAAAAGCGTAACCTGCACACTTCGTGGAATTTAGAGACAAATGTGAACCTGACATCCGGTTGCAGTTACGGAGCGGTCTTACGCTGGACTTGAGCAAAGCAACGGCCTCTTGGGGATTCCAGATAAGATGAGTTTGAGGGCGTAACGCGTGAATCAAACCAGTCTCAGGTCGATTGTTAGGTGCACTAGCCTTTGCCTTCATTTGTTACGCTTCCATGCTTTAAACAAAGTACTTTCCCCTTCCACTGAGGAAGAAAAAAGGAAAGTACTTAAAAAGTATCTATATATACGTAAAAGTGGAAACCGGTTTTAGATGTGGAATAAAGTGAAATTTTTTTTTTTTTTTATCACCAATTTCATGAAAGCAATTTTGGTACGATGAGAATCCTTTGAAAGCCCTATCTAGAGAATGTCTTTTCAAAAGAATATAAGTATGTTTCGCTAAACATAATTAGTTCGATGATTGCACGTAATTACGAATTTATAGCATAATCATCAGTTTGAATGGCTAATTAAGAAGAATCATTCAGTTTATAAAAGCCATTCGATTTGTTAAAATTTGTTTGAATTATTTGATTTGTAAGATTTTGTAAAATTCATTCAATTTGTGAGAATTAAGAATCATTCGATTTGTAAGAATTAAGAATCATTTGATTTGTAAGAATTAAGAATCAATCGATTTGTAAGAATTAAGAATCAATCGATTTGTAAGAATTAAGAATCATTCGATTTGTAAGAATTAAGAATCATTCGATTTGTAAGAATTAAGAATCATTCGATTTGTAAGAATTAAAAAGCATGCGATTTTTAAGAATCACTTGATTTTTTAAAATTTGTATGAACCATTCGATTTGTAAAATTAAGAATCATTCGATTTGTAAGAATTTGTAAAAAATTTTCGATTTGTATTTTCTTTCTTTTCTCTATTTTGTAAAATATTTAATTGCATTAATAGTTTATAGTAGAAAACACTGATAAAAATTGAATTACTTTATAATTTACCATTGAATTAAAATTGCGATAAAATATACAATTAAATAAAAATTGGCAACGTAAGATTTCTTTCTTTTTTTTTTCCCATTTTTTTTTATAATGATTGTTTGAAATTTCTTTTCCTTTCAATTCTTTATAATTCATAGGTAAATATTCTGTGTTGGACATGATTAATCAAGCAAAAATGTCATTGATATATTTTCAAAATATCTTGAAACAATAAGAAATAATATATTTTTAATCTTAAACGATTTCGTTTTAATATTGTGTTGAAATACTCACCATGATTTAAATTCAAGTCAGGATGTACGTGAAAAAAAAAAATCTTTTTTTTTCTTTTCATTAAACGCAACTTTTCGTAAGCTAAATTCATTTAAGCTGAAATTACTCAAAACATTTTGAAAAAATTAAGTATACAATGTTCATAATAAAAATTTACAATTTTGAAGTTAAGTTTTTACGGACGTATTTAAACTTAAATTTAAAAATATATTTTTAAAAAAATATTTATTAAAAATATTTTTTCAAACGATTTATTTATTTAAAAATATTTTTCAAACTATTTATTTATTTAAAAATATTTTTCAAGCAATTTATTTATTCCATATTTATTTAGCATAAAATAAATACGAAATAAGAAATGTAAACAATTTCCTAGCGTTGAATTGATTTAAAAATTAGAATAATTGGTGCTCTTCGTTTAGTGGTATTAAAATTAATTTAAATAATAGTTCCAGTTCCGTTTCTTAATATGCATATTTCTTTTCTAAGTCAAGCATTCTTAAATTTTTATTCTTAATTTTTCTAAGCTACAAAGAAAAATTAGAATTAAAAAAATTTATTCTTTTAATTTAATACATTGCAGGTAAGTTTAAAAAATATTAGATGTTAAAAAAGATTTTATCAGCTTAGTAGTGAGACATTGACACAGTTTAAAACAGACAAAGGCAGATTTAAAAAGGATCACAATAGAATTTAGAACAAAAAAAAAAAATTAAGTGTTTGATGTTGAAATACATGATCTTATAAACGAAAAAATTTACATGCATTATTGAATTTTAGTTTAATGTCATTTCTTTCAAGTTTTGTTAAATTAAAAAAATTGTTTTTAATATTAGTTCACTAGTTTGCAATAGAATAAAATTCTGCTACTAGTTAAGTCTCATATGTTTTTACCCTAAAATTAAACTTTATCTGCCATCTAGTTAATTATTTATTTATTGAATATTATAATAAAAATTTCATGATTTTTCTCAGCATTTTATTCTTTTTTTTAATTTACATTAAATGAAAAAAATAAGCAAAATTAAAAGTTCTTTTAAAAAACAGTTACGTATTCTGTGTGTCCCAAAAACCAAAATTTTTCCTGTGTGTGATTTTTTTATTGTAATTTAAAGAATAGAAGAACAGTATCAAAAAAAAATTTCAAATGATTGTAACATAAAAAGAACTTTTAATTTATTCTATTAATTCGTTCCTCAAGAAATGTTTAGTATTAGTTTAAGTTCTATAAAAATATATATATTTACCAATATTAAATTAAATAAGAGTGTTGCATTTCATTTTATTAAGCGTTTCATTTTTATTGCATTTCATTTTATTGTATTTCTTTTATTAAGCATTTCATTTTATTCATTTAAGACAAAAAAAATCTTTGATAACATTATGAACAAAAATATAGTTTATAAGGTAAAATATTAATAGGATGTCTACTAATGATTATTCTTATCCAGTATATATAAATGCGTTTATATATAAACAAAATATTCTATTAGATGAGATGTAGTGGATTGTTCTAAACAAATATTTTATTGATTACACTACTTCTTTCGAACAATGAACTTTCGTTGCCTTCTAAAACGCAGAATCATTAGACATCATTTAAGTATGTTTTGCATTAAATAACCGCCAAACGTGTTGAAAATATTTAGTAGAATTTGTTTATGTCTGTTTGTTAGCATCGTTATATAATTATAGGACAGACTATTTATGATTTATTTATAGTCTTAATAGAACAAACATGGAAATTCCTACAAGTTTAATAGGAGATATCATTAGTAAAATGGTTTAAAGATAATAATCTATGTTTTAACTTGATTTAAATCGAACATCCTATCGACAGGCTATTTAGAATAATTCATATTGACAGATTATTTATATTAGAGCCTGAAGAAGAATTTATATTAGAGCCGATTTGCATGTCAGGTTTCCAAATTGAAGGTATAAGGTTCGAAACATAATAAATGAACTAAACCGGCAACATTACTACATATTTACATGTGAGAAGAGAATGATAAATTTGTAGATATAAAGATAAAATGTTAATTGTGCTTGAAGGGAAAGAGAAAAGGACAAGTTCTCCTAGATGATGCGTCAGAGAGAATTAGTTTCAAATTGAGATACCATCAAATTAGTTGTAGTGAAGATAGCCCTGTGCTTTTTGCACCTCGGGTAATGCTGAAATTGCTGCATCTCAGAGAATAATTTAAATTCAGGGCATTAAAAAAAACAATTAAAACATTATTTAGAACAATTCAAACAAAAATATTGCAAGTGACTACGATTCTTAACCATTGTGAGATATTAAAGATATTTCTGTATTTAACTTGCGGTCTTCATACTTGGCGCATATTAATTCTTAAAGAAACTTTTATTATATAAAACTTTTCAGATATTTCAGCATTTTATAGCTTGCTTTATTAAATTCGAAAAAAAAGATTACTGTTTTAAAAATAATTCATGTTTGTAATAAAAAACAATGTTTGACTTTTGAAAAAAAAGGGTTGTTTTTAAAACTATTTTTAAACAACTATTTAAAAACTATTCTTATGCATTTTTAATCCATTTAAATTTTCTCTCTTTTAACCTTATCAACTAAGAAATATCACATTGAGTAATCCCCATTTTTTAATACAAATAAAATAGCTCAAATACAATACATAGAATTCAATTTTTCAACGCTTTCAAAATGATAGATTAATAATGTAAATTGTATCTGTATTTATATATATTGAATTCGATTATTCAACGCTTTCAAAATGTTAGATTATTAATATAAATCGTGCCTGTATTTAAAAATAATACATAGAATACAGTTTTCAAAGCTTTCAAAATGATAGAACCAAAAATGTAAATTGTATCTATATTTAAAAATAATATAGAAGTAAATTTTTCAACTCTTTCAAAATGATAAACTAATAATGTAAATTGTATCCGTATTTAAAAATAATACATAGAATACAGTTTTCAAGCGTTTTCAAAATGATAGACTAATAATGTAAATTGTATCTGTATTTAAAAATACAGAGAATACAGTTTTCAAAGCTTTCAAAATGATAGACCAATAACGTAACTTTTATCTGTATTTAAAAATAATACATAGAATTCAATTTTTCAACGCTTTCAAAATGATAGACTAATAATGTAAATCGTGTTTGTATTTAAAAATAATACATAGAATACAGTTTTTCAACGTTTTCAAAATGATAGACCAATAATGTAAATTGTATCTGTATTTAAAAATACATTGAATTCAATTCTTCAACGCTTTCAAAATGATAGACTAATAATGTAAATCGTGTTTGTATTTAAAAATAATACATAGAATACAGTTTTTCAACGCTTTCAAAATGATAAACCAATAATATTAATTGTATCTGTATTTAAAAATAATACACAGAATTGAATTTTTCAACGCTGTCAAAATAGTAGACTAATAATATAAATTGTATCTTTATTTAAAAATAATTCACTATTATTTCCTCCTTGTCAATCAAAAAATACATTATCAGCTATAGCGTTCTACCTTTTCCATACTCTTTACAACTCTCCTTAGAATTATCTTAAACCAGAACACTCGTATCTCAATGACGTCACCTAACCTGAGAGCTGAATACACAATGCTCTCAATAACGTCTCAGTGATGTTTGTGTGTAAGAGTTTACTTGAAAAAAAAAAAAAAATAGATCGCGCAGAAAAAACCTATTTTAACTGATAGTGACTGATGTCTTTTCTTTCGACGAATGTTTATTCCAGTATTTCAAATCAATTCAATCCGTAACGTAATAAAAATAGAAAGTGATAAAAATACAGAATCGCTGTTAATGCATTATATAAAGGAAATACTTTATATAATGCATTAACATCACATAAAAAGTTAATTTTTAAGTACAATAGCATTAACATAAAAAGTTAATTTTTTTTTTCAATTAAAATGCAAGGGGATCCATTTAAACACAAAAATGTTGTTTATTTAAAACTTTTTAATAAATTTCACAAAAATATGCAGTACTTTTAGAATGACAAAATTTTGCACAATCATCTTATCAATTCTAATCATTGTTGGGAATTTCCGCTATTTTTATATAAACAAGATTCAAAACATTATATCTTGTTCTTGTAGAGTACGTACAATAGCATTGTAATGTTGATGTACAACAGCATTTCATTGTTAAATGTTTCATTTCATTCATTTCATGTGTTGGTGTAATCTTTGTAAACTGCAATACATTCAATGTCTTTGGACTACACCTGTAAACTCTTTTTCAATCAAGAATGATGTAAACCAGGAGTGGCCAACCCGCGACCCGCCTTGAATATTTTCAGGCCCGTGAGATTTATCACACTTTTACAAAATATATTTTATTTTATAATGGCCAAATTAGTGACAACCAATGTATTAAAAAAATACATTATGTGTGCATCCATATATTCAAAAATTAACTGCCAAAATCATGAAAAAAATTAACTTTGGTTTTAAAATAGTATTCTTGCGAATATATGACAGATATTACCTGTTTTTATTTATGAGCTTACAGTTATGAGTTTGCAGAATAATTAAATTATATTCTGCGAACTCATGATGCACGCGCATCGGTTTGCAAAAGCTAAGTGAAAGAGTGGAGAAACATCACTAGTAAAATAAATATTTTTTAATGATTTCATTTTTATTTATGTATTTTTTATATTTCAGTTTTAGTGTGATGTATTTCTTGACAATGTACGTTTAGTATCACTATTATATTATCTATGCTCACATATAAGAATAATAGTAAACACAATAATAATAACTCATTATGTTTCAATTTTTCACTCCAAAAAATGTCTATAGCGGATCTAAATCTAATATAGGGATATATAATTTTATATGCGGGCCGCGGAGTTATGGTGCATTTCAAAAGTGACCCGCATGATCATTTGGGTTGGTCACCCCTGATGTAGACAGTACTTTACATTACAGAATGTGAGGAGAAGTGTTCAATTGCGTTCATAAGAAAATGGAGAGAAAACAAAGAGGATACCCTCCATTTTCTTATGAACGCAATTGAACACGTCTCCTCATATTCTGTAGTCTACATTGTATTACTATAATAATATTCTGCAAAGTTCATTGTATAACTATAAACCTTGTTGCATGTTTTTTTATTATTTATTAAATATAAATAAATAACACGATAGGTGTTTAAATGGATGTTTAGAACAAATCAAGGCTGTACAATATTTTACAAAACAATACAATCTTTAAAAGCATTTTCATTAACATAAATAATCATGAATTTCGATTATATTTAATAATACCATATCAATGAATTTTATTTATAAAATAATTTTAATTTTCATTCAGATTATCTCTTTTACATATTAATATTTCCAGACAAACAATTTTTATTTAAAATTGTGATAGCAATCATTAAAATTTAATTTGAATCACATGATTCTCAAAAAAAAAAAAAAAAAAAAAAATTTTGTCATTTGAAAAATAATTTTCAAAAAAATATTTTAGAAATCTAAAACAGCAACGAAATTGTATAATAACCACAATTTTTTAATTATTCTTACCTTAAGCATTTAAAATAATAAATTCAATAACTATTTATTTATTCAAAATATTGTCATTGCGAACAAATTAAGGAAAAACATATCTTTCTTGAGTTAAAATTCAAAAATTCAAGTCGCTTAAATAGCGTATTTTAATGTCTGGAGGTCAAAATCTTAATACGTTAAGATATTTCATTGTATAGTTAAGGAAACATAGTTAAACAGAACATTGAACCCTATTCTATAAAATATATATTTCAGGTATTGAATCTAAAGAATGGAATCAGATCTTCGAATAAGGAACTATTTGCTGTCTATGAAATATCTTTTTCTTTAAAGAGGCTTCAGCAAGAGTCAAAGGACGTTATAGCCTTTGCTTTTTTTTTTTTTTATTTTCTTTGCTATCATCATAACAGGTTTTCGAGTAAGATTTGCTGGAAGAAACATCCTTACGAAGAGTTATAATTTCGATCATAATAATAGGGGTTAAAGCGACAGAACCCGGAATAGAACCTATTATTTTTAGACTTTCTCGCCAAAGTTAGAAATGTTATGTGCACGTGTGCAAACAATCTTTGATGGTTGCTGTACTAAAATCAAAATAGAAACATAGCATATATTTAAAAACATAATATGGTTTTAAATATTTTTTTTTTTCATTTATATTTATGCTTTTACTAATTAATTAGAATGATAATTTTAATATAAGCGTTCTTTTTCTCTGTAATTTAATAATAGTTACCACATTACCAGATGACTTTTTAGCAATAAAATAATACGAAATTCTGAGTTGGTAAGAAAAGTGAAAGTTGTTGTTATCAATGTTGTTTTTTCAAAGACGGAATAATCGTATAAAAAATAATTTCTATTCATGAATTTTGGATTTTTTTGCGGAAAAAAATTACATTTTTTTAGATTTTTTTTTTTTTTTTTTTTTTAAATACAAGTCGTTGAAACTTCTGGTAAAATCACAGAATAAGAGCAGTTGGAATTTGGCATCGAAAATACTTCTCGCCAATGCCTGCCAAGATACGAGTTAAGATTGCAAGTGAAGTCAATTGCAAAAAGTTCAAGAAAACTAGGTTACAACATTTGGAAAATTATCGCTCACTAGCGACATAAAAAAAAGTCGCCATATCCCACTGTCTCTATTTTGCGATTTTTTTTTTTTGCAAACCTTTTCACTAAATAGAATTCTAATAAAATTCTTTAATTCTTATTTTACAAAATATCCATATTTAATATTAGAAGATTAGCATTAAAAAAAAACGAATGTGCAACTTTAGATTTCTAAATTTTAAAAAAGGAAAACGTATGAACATTAAGAAATTTTAAAATCTTTCGCTATATTATAATCCGATATTCTTAATTATTCGACTTAGCTAATATTAGATTTATAGAAAAAAAAAATAGCTAATATTAGATTTATCTAAAAAGAATGATTGTATTTTTAAAAGCTTATTATAAGCTGAACCATAAGGTAATATTTAACACAATACTTCAAAAGTAGTTCATTCAAAACGATACGTCATATTTAAACCCTTAATCTTTTACTTCTGTTATTGAATTTTAACTGTTAAGTAGGAAAAAAATAAATTTAAAAAATTCTTTTCTTCTCATAATCCACGCTACACTTTCTAATTTCTTATTCTCTTGGGAAGTCTTGCTTGAAAGATCTTCTTCCCAACATTCCCTAGGCCAACAGCCTAATTAAGATTCCATCCTATATTATTAGTTATTAATGATGTGCTACAAAAAAAAGGCTTCTAGCATGTTCCCATCATCGACATATAACAATGACGCTTTGGAATGCATTTGATCAGAAGCATTGACATGTGGCTTATTTACAAAGAGGATGATCCGATGTTTATCGTGATAAACACGGGAAAGGACATAGAAAAAAAAAGGGTTGCAATTCGCCTACAGAGGTTTAAGGATGCGGAACGGATAAAAAATAACGAACACAGTAATAAAGTTATGGAAAAAGAATCACAATACTTCTTGTTTTGTTAAGGATTTGTAAGCTTATTTAAACATAAGTGAATGTTAATATTTAAAATTCCATTAAAATAACAATAACTTAACTTTTTAAAGTTATTAAAATTAATTATACTAGAGAATTGCCTCTAGAAAATACTTAGGATATTTTTAAATATTATATAATAGAACAAATCGAACAAACGATTTTTTTAAATATTATGTAATAGAACAAATCTAACAAACGATTTTTTAAAAATACTATGTAATAGAACAAATCTACCAAACGATTTGTTTTTGTTAATTGTTTAGATTAAATGTCTTCCAATACAGAGAAACTGTATTATTTCAGCGTTGGCATTATGTCAAAAGCATGTTAATATTTTGATTAAAGGGATATTTGTTTTAAAGAGAATAATCACAATACTACATATTTTGTTATGAATTTGAAAGCTTATTTAAACATAAGTAATTATTTATATCTAAAACTCTTTTAAAATAACAATAACTTTTTAAAATTATTAAAATTAATTATACTAGAAAATTGCCTTTAAAAAGTACTTGCGATTTTTTTAAATATTATGTAATAGAACAAATCTAACAAACAATTTTTTTCATTAATTGTTTATTATAAATGTCTTCCAATATAGAGAAGATGTATTATTTCAAAGTGTTGGTATTTTGTCGAAAGCATGTCAATATTTTGATTAGAGGGATATCTAGTTTGAAAACAACACTTATTAAATAAACAACGTTTTATTTTATTAGTTTATATGCATTGTGCAGCATAAAATTTCAACAATTACCAATTAGTATTTTTAAATCAATCTGAATGAATAAGATAAAAATTATGGAACTAAATTAAATATGTTAAAAGTTTTTTCAAATATTTTTAATATCATCATTACAAATTTCAAACAAAAAGCTTTCTATGTATTTATAAGCAATTAATTTTATTTCTGAAGCAATCAATATTGAGCCAAATAATTTAATTAAATTTCAAACAAAAACTACTAAAAAAATGCTTGCAAATAATCTAATTAATTTTGATATAAAAAGTTTTAGTATTGAAACATTTCAGACAGCTCACACAACTGATCCATTTAATAGAGGCTACCTGGAATGATTGAACTCCTTCTAAAAATAAACTACATCAACAGTATTAAGAAAGATAGTTTGAATCAGTCATGGCTCATCAAATAATATTGTTTAAGTAATAGTCTTTTGTTACTATTGTTCTTTCAATATTTGTGAAGATAATAGGGGGATTTAATGTGGAACAATTATTTCCAGAAGGTCATCTAGGGTTCGCCTTTTCTGCCATACTATTTCCCCATATTAGGAACTATGAAATGATCATTTTTGTGTAAGAACTATATATGATCAAGTATTATATTTTAAAATTTTTATTCAACCTTCAACTAACATTATTAATATGAGTGTTATTATTAATGCTTTTAATAATATTGATAATTGAGTGGATTAAATGTCTTAACTCTTCAATAGTAAATTACTTTTTTAAGAACAATTTCCAGTTGTCTTAAGAGGGATGTAGAGGCCTGGGGGTTACAGCGTATTTGGTTTTGAAATCGATTTGAAGCCTCACAAGTGAACACGAACAAAAAACTCATTAACACAGTGGATGGGCATGATAAGCATCAGGCCGGAAAGTCCTTCTGTTAGGTTCCTTTGAAAAGCAGAAAGAAACGAACCTTAGTTGACCTCCTTGGAAATAATTGTTCCACATTATTATGACACAAGGTGGGTGCAGTATAAAAGGTTTTTCATAGTGCACTGCGGGTAACTCTCAATCGACTAGATATTTGCAATCTAGTTGCGAAAAATGGGCGTTATATAAAGCTAGATATGTTTAAAAAGAATAGTATTAAAAATGTTTTGATATTTTATCTTTTGGAGCATCAATGGATGACTAACTGGATGGATATTTCTATGCATTTAATATAATTAGAAATATTTAATTTATTTTCATTATATCCCTAAACGTGCATTAACTTTCAGATTCTGCATTTTAAACTTTATTTGTTATGTTCGACTATAATTATAATCTGATGAATTTTATTCTATAATTTCATAGCTTAGTACTAATCATTCAATTAATTAGCTCTTCTAATATCATTAATTAAAATTACTCGTATTGGTTTCTTTTTAATTTTGATACTGCCAATTGATTTCGTATATAATTGACAAATATATATATATATATATATATATTTGAAAAAAATTTTGTTCGGAAAATTAATAAATCACCCATCTGTCAGATTCATATAAAAATTTGTAATAGTTTTTAAGTAGTACATAAATTTTCCTTTTACTTTTATTATCCGATTAAAAATTATAGAAATTATAAACAATAAGATGTTCTATAAAGTCTTTAAATTGTATTATATATATATATATATATATATATATATCAGAAGTATAACAATAAAAAATAGTATATTTGCTTTTACGTTTTTGTAGAAAGTTATAATATGTTTAAATATAAATTAATAATGATTAACAAATGGTAAATGCCTCCAATATCAACTGAAAGTAATTATGAATAATAATAAATCTACATAATTTGCTGAATTAAAACAAAAAGTGTACCAGTTGCACATTTTTGTACAACTAATGTACCATGAGAAAAGCGAATTTTCTGAAAGAAACATTAACACAAAACTTTTTTGAATTAAAATAGGTTAATCTCTAAAATTGCACCTTAACGAAAATAAATTGAATAGAATTCCACTCAGATGTTTTGCAACTAAGTTTTATGAAAAAGATGGTTTTAAAATGAATGTTAACAACGAACTGAATTATTACTTATCACTGATGAAACAGGTACTTTCCCTATTCATGAAAGTATGAACAGTATTATGCAATAAAAATAACCACAGGTGAAATGAATTGAATGAATAAAATGAATAGATTTACTGAAAATTTTGAGAATAATTATATTAATATAATAAAATAAATAATTTACAAAAATATGGTACTCAATAGAAGATAAAAATTATAAAATTTTCAATAGCAAAATAATAACAATATATTATATCCTGTTTTGTTTATTTAAGCCATAACATACTTTTACTATCAAACAGTATCGTTTTTATTAAGAATATTAATATATTCATGAGCGTGACCAGTAAAGTTTAGGATCGTCGACCTCTCTATAAAAAATCCAATACATTTGAAAAAAAAAAATTGTATTCATTTTTTATAGAGAGATCGTGATCAACACGGTCACCTTTCATGAATATATTAACTATTCTTAATAAAAGCACGATACTATCATAGTATATGTTAATAATAAATAACGGAAATGGTTAACTAACCCAGGTTATAACCTTATTGAAGAATTTTTTATATTTTATCTTCTTGATATATGTTCCACTAAAATTACTACATTTAATTTTAACTATATTAAACTATAGTGATATAGATATTGGATTTTATTCATTCAGTTCATTTCACTTCAATTGTGTTGACACGACATATTCTTACGACTGTTGTTTGGTGATAGTAATAATTCAGTTAAGATGTATTCATTTTTAAGCATCTTTCATAAAGCAGTACACAAGCGAATAATAATGACATTAAAGTTTCTAGGGATTAACTAATTCAAAGAAAGTTTTGTTATGAAAGACTAAACTTTTCTCATGATGCGACCAGACCGCCCGGCCTATTTTTTGTTCAATCAAACTCAGTCTATTGGAACTGTATTATTCATGAGCTCAGGATGAGGCATTTCAGCGTTTGGCCTCATTATTGGCCGCTGTTTAGCGCAACTTTCACACATGTAAGCAAGCTCTTATATTTTATTGTTGCTACTTCTATATATATATATATATAACAAGTATATATATTACAGTTTCAAAACATAAGTTTTATCAACCTGTCATTTATCAGTTCTATATTTTAATCGAGATAATAAAGCAAAAAAGAAGAACCCCATGTACCACAAAAGCTACATAATCTGACAGATGATGTTTATTAATTTTTCCGGAGCAAAATAGCAACAATACTGTATATATATATATATTTTGTCAATTATAACTACGAAAATCAATATCAAATTAAAAAAAGGCCAACCTACGAAAAGCAGTACGAATGGCGATATGACCAGAGCCCAGTACAATGGACTGGTTAGTACTAAGCTAATGAAATTCGTATCAGATTAATTATGGTTCTAGAGGCGCTGATTTAAAATACGGAAATCTTGAGATAATCTTTGGGCCAAAATCTGGCACAAGTAAATATTTCACAGTATATTAAATAAATATCCATCTCATCAGTGATACTTCAAAAGATGGAAATATCAAGGCATTTACAACTACTATTCTTGTAGCATATCATTTCCATATAACGCCCAGTGCAACTAGGCTGCAAATGTAGTCATTGAGTTACCCACGGTATAACGCTTTGTGCACCCACAGCTGTCATAACAATATTGAGGACAGCTCCATTTCCAGAGGCTCGGCAAATTCCCAGCTGCGAGCAAGCTTTGGCCTGGTGTGCCCATCCATGTGTTAATGAGGTTTTTCGTTTAGGCCAGTTTACCCTTGTGGCTTCCAAAATCATTTCAAATGCTTCAGACTCATAACAAGGCAACTGGGTGATTATTTGAAAATTCAATTTTTATTGAAGGGTAGAACATTTAATCCACTCAGTCTATCAATATTGACCAAAAAGCATTAACTTCAACGCTACACGACTGTGTTGGTTGAAAGGTTGAGTAAATTTTAAAATACTTGATCATATAGCTAACACAAAAATGATCATTTCATAATTCCTAATATGAGGCTCGGCAGCGAGCCTAGGCATGACCTTACGAAATTACGTTCCACGACAATATTATCTTTGCAAGCTATTGAAGGGCAATAACAAGATTATTGCTAGGCTGACCGAGCCCTTGACTGACTTCAAATATCTTTTAACCCAGCCTTGTTCGATGTATTTTAGAAGGGTTCAGTCATTCAGGCAGCTTCATTAAATGGTCAGTGTGGCTATTCTGAAATGTTCAATACTAAAACTTATAATAAAAAATTGTTAGATTATTTACAAGCATTACAGTTTTGTTTGAAATTTAATTAAACCATTTGGCTCAATATGTCAGCAAATTGTGAAGCTTTTGTTCATTATTTCCCACTTATTCCTTCTTATTCGTCGGGTATTTAAAGCGCAGTTGCTGTGTTGAGGCTGCTGCACAGCCGTAAGGCTAAGGCGTTGTTTGGCTGTGTTGTTTTCAAACATCCCTCTAATCAAAATATTGAGCATGTAAAATACCAACACTTTTGAAAATATCCCTCTTCTCCCTATTGAAGGGCATTGCAGCAAACGTTGTGAAAAGAATTGTTTGTTAGATTTACGTTGCAACCACATGTGTTGCCAAAATCTCAAGTAAGGCACATTTTCTAGTATATTAATATTTTAAAAAGTATTGTTATTTTAAAAGAGTTTTAGACAACAAATGAGTACTTGCTAAATAGCTTTCAAAATTCACATAACAAAAAACCTATCTTTGTGTGTGTTATTCTCTTTAAAGCAAATGTCACTGTCAAACTATTGCTTTGTGCTTTGTTTTGTTCTTGGCTGAAATATTGCAGTTTCTCTGCATTGAAGACATTATCTAAACAATTAACAAAAACAAGTATCGTTTTGACAGGTACTGAGTATTTTAAAAATAGTTTGTTTGTTCTATTACATAATAAAATAATTTGTTCATTTATTCTAACCTCCACAATATTTAAAAAATACAGAAATGCTCTAACATAGTAATTTAAATAACACAAAAAAATTGGTTATTGTTATTTGTGGAATTTTAATATTTAACATTCACTTTATATTTAAGCACTTCACAAGCGCAACAAGCTGTATGATTCTTTCCACAACAACCCCACTGTGTTCTTTTCCGCGTTCCACGCTGCAACTGATGCACTTTTCCCGTGTTTATCGACAAACTCGGATCATCTGTAAGTAAGCCACGTAATCAGCCTGCTTCTGATCAAAACCAATTCCAAGCGTCGACAGCTCTGCTGTGTCGTACTGCATTACGCATAATGCTGGGATGGGTGTCTTGAGCTGTTGGCCCAAGGAAATGTTGAGGGAAGAAGATCTTTCAGAGATCCCGAAATAGAGGGAAGTGAGAATAGCGCGTGAAAGAAGAAAATTTTTAGCACTTAACTGGATAAAATTCAACATAACAGAAGTAGGTAAGGAGTGAATATGACGTATCTTTGAGTATTGTGTTAAATTTGCCCTTTGATTAAACATAATAGCTTTTAAAAAAATACAATCGATAGCACAAATCTAATATTAGCTATTTTCTATAAATCTAATATTAGCAAGTCATATTAGAATATCGGATTTGCCTGAACGAAGATGCAAGGGCCCCTAACCAATGTTCCTTTTAAGAGCTTTAGAAAGTAAAGTTACACACATTCATTACAATAACTGTCTTCTAATATAAATGGATATTTTGTAAAATAAGAATTAAAAGAATTTATTAATTTATTTAGTATGAAAGGACTGCAAAATGCAAAAAAGTTGGTAGGATATGGCATTATATTAAGCAGTGAGCGATATTCCCTCCCAGCACTGTGAGCTTTGCGATTACTTTCTTTTGTGGCGTGGCGGAAGCGCATTTCGACAAGCCTTCTTATTCTGGCGATTTTACCGAAGTTTCAACGACTTGTATTCAAAAAGTCTAACGATTTTCAAAAATCAAGGTTCATGAATAGAAGTGACACCTACGTTATTCATGGCTGAAAAAGCAGCGTGATATCTTGTAACAACTTTCCTTTTCTTACCAGCCTCCAGGAAATTTCATGTTTATTGCTAAAGTAAATCTGTGTGTGAAAGCTATTGACAAGTACAGAGAAAAACAATATTAAAATTATCATTCTAATATAAAAAGCATAATGTACAAATGAAAAAATAAAACCATGTGTTTTTAAATATGCTGACATTTTTAGTAACCATCAAGGTGTTTGATATATTTAACGGCAGAAGAAGCAAAAAGCTGTGGGTTCTATTCCGGGTTCTGCTGGCCCTCCTTAGCTGGAATAGTCTTTCATGGGACATGTTTCTTCCTGCCCCACTCAAACCTATTCCATATGATGACCAACCTTCTGTACATCTGACTCTGCTGAAAGCTTCTTTTAAGAAAATATTTCATAGACGGCAAGCTGGACCGCATTCCCCTTTTAGGTGTACGCAATATATATTTAGAATAAGGGTTCAATGTTTACTGTTTAACTATGACTCACAACATACAAATGAAAATATCTTAACATGTTGACCTCAAATACGCTATTTACTGTTCGGGCTACTCAAGAAGATATCCACGTGCACAGCATAGTATTTTGAATAAATAAATAGTTATTAATTTATTATTTTAAACCCAAAACTAATTAAAAAAAATTGTATGTAATTTCGTTTAATACTATGAATGCAAATATTTTTGAAAATATTTTCAAATGACAAAGAACTTTTGAATCATCATGGAGGTCAATGAAATTTTAATGATGCAATACAAATAAAATACTGGAAATGTGAAGAGGCTGTCTGAATGAAAGGAAGACCAAGTATTTTATAATAAATTCATTGATATATTCATGATTATTTATTGTTAATAATGCTACGTTGCTATTGTTTAATAAAAAATATTATTTTGTCTTGATTTGTTCTAGCATCATTTAAGCACCTATCGTGATATTTTATTTATATTTAATAAATAATAAAAAAACATGCAACAAACTGTTGCTACAATGAGCTTTTGCAAGGTATGTACCATAATGCAATACAATGTGAACTACAGGAAGTAATATGAGGAGACGTGTTCAATTGCGTTCATAAAATGGAGGTATCTCTTTATTTTCCATTTTCTTATAATTTTGCTCTCACATTCTATGTGAAACACTTGTCCCCTCGCTGAAAATGCGGCCTCTGCCAGGAAACCACCATATCTATTCGCAGGCACAGGTGGCTGAGAACGCCAATGGACAGTGGTATTGTTTACTGTGTGCCTATGTGGCATAGATATGCTAATGGTGATACTAAACTTTGCATTGGCCTCAGAAATACATCACACTAAAGCCTGAAATATAAAAATACATAAATAAAAAATGAAATCATTAAAATATTTATTTACCCCAGTGCATTCTTCCCTTTCTTTCACTTTTAAACAAATGCGCGTGCATCACAGAATATATTGGGTGCAAGCAACTCACCAAACAAAACTTGGGTAATATTCTGACCTTCACCAAGATATTTTAAAACCAAAGTTATTTCATGTTTCTTCAGATAGTCACATATATACAACTCTACATTGTCTGTGCCATTACTAAATAAACCTGCTATTTTGTAAAAATCTCACGGGCTAATATTCAAGGCAGGCTGCGGTAACCACTCCTGAGACATTGAAAAAAAAAATGAATCCAAGGCATTGAGCTCTGTGCCGGACATGAGTAGTAAGCATTGTAATATGAAATGCTATTTACTCATCAACATTACAATCTTTGTGTACGTACTCTGCAAATATTTTGAATCTTGTTGCTAAGCAACGGAGAATTTAGCTGTGTTAGGAATTGATATAGATATTCTTTGCAGAGACGATACTCTACTGAGACTACAAAAGTTTTAAATATTGGCACACATGGATCACCCCACATTTTATTGAAAAAGATTAACATGTTAATGCTGTGTACCAAAATTAGCTTTATGGCAATACGT